>JAGXCT010036389.1:26298-48755 GCA_022495035.1 Philopotamus ludificatus | reverse complement strand
ACACAGTGATTTGCCCGAACTGGATTCGGGCACATCGTACCCGAAACTTTTTATACTGATTTGCTCGAATCCAGCTCGAGTCATTCCCTCACCAGTCAAGAGAACGCATCAGCACAATTACCCACTCTTTTCCAAGAGGTTGACCACAGAAGTGTTTAATAACGGCACTGCTTTCTGTGGCGGCAACCTATTTATTTTCAAAAAACCTCTTACTTTTGAAAACCATTTAGCTTTGAACCAATCTTTCTATTTATCTATGGCTCTTTCTGGCTAATAATCAACGGTAAGGTTTCATATTTCATATTTCTTCATTTAAATGACCATGGTGTTCAGCTCTTAAAAAAATCAGAATAACTTGCACTCTTGATGGGGACAAGGTGGATAAGTCATCTTCAGATACCATTCTGATATAGCTATGACTTTAGAATATCAAGTATATCTTCTGCGTAATTTTAAATCTTTAGCACTTGATTCTTCGATTCCACTTTTACTGAGCTGGTTTTGTTATCAATGTAGTCTTCACTTAATTAAATTGAATTATGATTGTTTAGTTAACCGTTTAAGTGATATTGATCGATAAAGGGGTGGGTTAGAGGGTGACAATGCCACAATCCGACCGCTGTTTCTAGTTCTTATATTCCCAAAATTTTCTTTGGGATTGCATTTTCTTTATTCTTGTAGTCACTGTTTAATCTACATTTTTTTTACAAAATGATGGCAATGTTATTCAAGTTGCTTTGACCCTCTGCGCCCGTTCAAGGGTTAAATTGAATCATGGCATATAAGGAGGTCGAACGTCGGAGCTACCTCATTATAAAAAATGATCCATAAACCGCTGACCGGTCCCAATCGCTCGATAATCCGCTGAAAATAATATTAAATAATAAATAGTCGGCGGCTATTTTTTCCCCCGCATGGCTACCGGAAATGAGCTCGTGCAAATATTTGCGAACTGTTTCACGGCTACTTGTTAGAGCTCTCCGCCACAACCTGTTGCAGTATTCGGTCGACACTTCAATTTGCAGTATTAGCTCTTTTATCGTTTTGGTTCTACCATTGAACAAATAATCCCCGCCGTGCTAAATCGTTATTAGAATATAACGAAACCGCGTCCGTAAATCATAGCCACGTATTTTTAAACTCTACCCGACGCTCTTCGCGAGCGTTGCCCGAACAATGTGAGCGCAATTAGTTGATAATTTATGAAGTGGAAGGACCCTAGGGCGACCATCTCGAGAAACATGTGTCAGCCGATTGCCACATGTTGTGAGATAGGGAAAAAAAATAATTGTCGCATGTTTTTGTGTCAGAAATCGTTTACACCCATCCCTTTATGCGAGCGAGCGTTCTGTTCTAATGGGCCGAAAATTTGTAAACATCTTGGATTTCGAGCGTAAAGTGTTGCAGCAGCGTTCTTCACAGAATCTGTAGATCAGCGTTTTTCAACTTTAATTTAAAAAAAATAATGCAAATGAATAGTTTGCTTTGTCCATGACGTATGTGGATTAATTGATCGGCGAGTACATGCTATATAAATGCGGAATGTCACTTTTGGCTTTATGGAATCGTTAACCCAAATGTATATTTTTAAAGTATGTGCTACTTAAATGGGACACTGATCTAGTGAGATACGAGAGAATGATGCCACAGTTTGTGCTTTATGGAATTGTATCACCCGATTGACACGTGGCATGGATCTAAAGAGAGTAGGGCGATAAAGATAGCCTTATGAGAAGAATAGATGTGCATTTTGATAGTGTACTGCAATTTTATTTGTCATCAGTGTGATCGTTTCATCCAATTTAAACGTTACAGTTCAAATCAACAGTCTTATTCTAAAACCCTGGCCTCATCCAACGCCCTTCTCTAAAGTATCCGGTCTGAAACCCGAAGTTCCGATGACCGAGCGTCCCGCTGTACACTGTCTTCCTTTCCTCTGGGGACAGAAAGGCTTGTTAATCATAAGCCTTTTTGACGTCTGATACGTGACCGGCATACCGGAGTCTGGCCACTCTGACGACAGTTGTCGTTCATCTTGCTTTATCAGAACCCAAGGGGGGAATCTCGAAGGTATATGCTGCTCTCTGCAGAAGTCGATGCTGCTGATGGTTCTTAGCCTTACTTCCAAATTGATTTTATTATTTTTTGTAATAAATGAGCCAAGGTATAAAAATTCCTGGAAGGCTTCGAAGCCGTACTCTTCGACTCTCAGGGGTTCAAGGATTCGTCCTTGGCATATGGGCATGTTTTTTGTCTTGGTCTCATTGATCTTCAGTCCCATGCCCATTGACGCATTATTCAGCATGACCTCGTATACGTCGGACAAAGCACCCTGCGACTTCTTCCCATCTCAACGATAGAAGAAAACACGAGAGGAAGACATTTGCTTAGCATGACTTTATTCTTCCTTGAGAGAAATCTCGACCGTGGATGTTGTGTTACAGTTACAGTTCAGATAGCTAAGATAAACCCATAAAATCCAAAATTCCTTAACTCTTATTTTTACAAAAAAATAGTGTATATAATGTTTTAATTTTATGTTAATTTTTGTATCAATTACAATAATTAGTCTTGACTATTGTTTGTGCTTAACCCATCTGTCACGGTGGCTTGAAAATAACCGCATCATCCGAAGGGGGTCTCTCAGTGATCTCAAGAATTTCATGAATTTTCCATCATTATTCTAAGAATAAAAATACTTATTCATTATGCTTCATAATCGATATTTTGGTTTTTTTTAACTAATCAATATGATGCGTAAGTCTGAGCTCTCGCCGTACGTGTCAATCGCATGTTTCACTCGCACTCGGCACATCTTACAGGATGCAAGCGAGAAAAAACATCGCGCTAGAGGCTACAGAAGCGAATATTGTTGTTTTTATTTTTTTCGCAATTTTAGACAATAAAAGACATTGATTTATTATAATATTTATCCATCTCTGAATTTATTTCATGAGAATTTTCAATACATTTTTTTTTCTAAAGCTCAATGCAGCTCAATCACAGCTCTCGATAAATTAAATCTTAAAAATGGCATTGAAATTAAATCCACCGTTATTTATTAGGATTAATCCAGATGATGCCGCCGCTAGATAAAAATATGATAATACTGATTTATTTTTAACCAATCGCAACGAAAAAAACTGGTTTGATCTGTAGATCGGGATCGGATAGAATAATAAAACCGTGCTTTTTAATAATTTCGCGGAGCTTGTCTACCGCGCAAATCGAGGCATGGCTTCAGTCTGAAGTGTTTGTTTTGTAATAAGGGCTTTTCGGCAAGAAGAGTAAAGCCAGATGCTTTGGTTTACGTCAAAACGCAGTTTACCAGGTGTTTGTCGAGTGCACACGATCCAAAAACCACACAGGGGCCGCATCGGACTCTAGACGTTAAAAAAAAATATCATGAAAAAAAAATACTTTTAACGTAATATTTTTGCACGATTTTTTTCTCCGGAAAGGCTCCTTATATTTACACGCATATGCACTTTAGTATTTTTTTTTTATTAAATATGTACATTGCATTCCTTGATTAATTTGCAGCGGGCAGATTTTTTTTATCTCGTCCAGAACGTGATGTATGAGATCACGCCTTTAATCTCTTGTGACCTAATCAGAACGACTGCACTCTTTGTGTTTTATATTTTAATAAATAATATAATCTCATGAAAAATTAATATGAATAATATCGGGTGTAGGTAATTATTTAAATAATTAAAAAAAATATATTTTGTCTATAAACCTTCCTATAACGCTCTCTGCGCTATGCTGCGTAGTCCCTTTCATACGGCTTCCTTCTAGAACGTAAATTTTCAAGGTCAAATTACATATTATGCGCTTTGGTTGACAATAAAAATAACAGGTGACATTGAATATGTCATTTAAAATATGCAAATGTAAAAATTTCATTGTTGTATTGTATTTGAGTGCCTTTGGTTTCTATAACACGAATTTTGTATAACGTGGTTCCAATTTCTTCGTTATAGCAGGGCTTGCTGTATTTTCATATATTTAAAATATTAGATTTTGTTTTTGTAGTGATGTTACACCTATCGCTGACGTATCATGACATTAGCAGCCTTATTCGATAAAGCCAAAATGGCTGGTGCAAATAAATTTATCTGGTTTTCAGTAAAGATTTTTCAGTCGAATGATTTTTAATGTCGTCGAAAAAAAATACAGTCAATCTTCCTATAGCGCTTCGGTTAAATAGCCGTTTTCTAAAGGTACTGATGAAAAAAACGTGATTAGAGGGACAACGTAGATTCGAGGTACTAACATAAAACGGTATTGTAAATATTGAACGCAAATAAAAGCCAATGCCCTTTGATTAACAGCAAAATATAACCCAAACTTGGCGCTATAGGAGGTTTGGCTGTAGCTACATTTTTTTTTGACCGCATAAACGGGAAACCGCGCAAAACGAGGGACGTTTGTATACGTTTTTAAATGAAACTATTTTTTGTATTTATTTTTATTTTAATTGCCCTCTAATGCCGTCCCTGTGCCAAGGGTCATCAGTCAAAGCGGTAGTGCTCTCAAATTACACGCGACACTCTTGCCTCCTGTCACATCCTCCACTATAGCCTCGTCCCTTTGTAAACGTTATCAGGTTTTTGCTACTTTCAACTATGTTTAACCCTTTCCACGTGAAAAAATAATATGAATCGACGCGTATTATTGTTGTGCACGATTTCCCTTAAAACGCCCCTGTTTATCTCTTAGTTTGTTTTAGCCGCATAAGAGGGCGATCGCGTTTATTTGTGTGCGACCGCCGCCGAAAAAAATGTTGACCACATCTGGCCGCAGACGATCCGAATGCACGTGCCGGCGCGTTCCGGGAACGCGTCCATTTACGCCACTCGGCCGATTTATGTCCGACGGGCGTTAATGTGTTAACATCCTGATTGACTCGTATCTGCTTATATCATCAAGCGTCGCATCTGGTTAAGAAATATCGCGGAGATGGCCCATCTCCGGGTCGGATTACGTGCCATGTCCGGGGGTACTTTGCACACGCGAATCTCCAGGAAATGGCGAACTTCCCCTAAAACTATCGATTTGCAATGAGGGAGCCGCTTTTTTGCATCTTCGTCTGGCCAATTAAGCCCGAGTCTCGGGTTCAGCATCGGCTTGATTCCGGGAATCGGTCCAAACTCGTCCTCCGGCCGGCAACAAAGAAACGCTGCAGATCATAGCCGATGATTCAGAGGGCATTTCCGGACGAGTGAATATATTCGCACGAATAAAATACATCAGGAGGTTGGCTCAGATCGGTTGGAAGCTTTTGCGACTCACTGAGTATTTTTATAATATACATTTTACCCTAAAAAAAACGATAAATGCGGGAATACGAAGTTGTGTCTTGATCCATCGAACGATATTTCCAAAGCGTATATATATAGAGGATTTTTTTTAAGTTGCGAGGGCGGTGTGTATTACGTATACATTCACCCTCTGGCCAGTATCATAATAATCCCTAGAACTCACCGAAAGGTTCAACTATCCAAGTATTATCTTAGCTCAGTCGTGGTTAATTATACATAATTAAATAAGTTGCATGTATAATTTATTTACTTTATAACATATTTAATTAAAATATAAAATAAGAACATAAACTTTAAAACTCATTGTACGACCATCCCTCGATTTACGCGGTGGATAAGTTCATGAAAAACCTGCCTAAATCGAGGGAGAGTGTATTAAAAAATATGCTTGGTTATACTTTAGGGATACCTTATCTTTTAAACTCGCAAATTACATATAAAAAAATGTTATTTATTACAGCCAACTCTCCTATAGCGCTCTCTGCTATAGAGCGGCATGTGTGACGGTTCCTTCTATAGCGCTTACTTCTAGATAGCCGTTTTCTACTACACGCTAGATTTCAAAGTCAAAGATCAATGCCTTTTGGTTGGCAAAAAAATATCGTGAACAAACTAATAATAGAACAAGGTCGTTTAAAATATGTACTGATTTAGTTCCATTTACTAAATACAATTAAAAATACCTTACCCCAATTTTTTTAAGGGTGTCTAATATTCTATTTCTGATTTCTATTGCGCGGTTACTATATCGGCGCTATAGAAGGGTTGATTGTAGTCAAAAGAATTCTTAACAATTTTCTATAAATAAAAGAAATCTTTATTATTTGAAACTTATCGCGGAGGTCAAGACTCAATTATTTAAATGGATCGATTTACGCGGTAGATAGGTTTCATGAAACCTCAAATCTTGAATGATAATCGCGCAAAAAAGACACGGAGCTCATATAAACTCATGGGATACGTTCTCTGATAAAAAACCGTGCAAAATGTAGCAATACGTAAAAAAACGCGTAAAAACATTTTTCATTATTAACTATGGAGCTTATACAAAGTCATGGATACGGCGCGGAAATAAAAACGGCGTTAAAAAGACAAAATCGCTTAAAAACGTCATATTATTATCGGTAAATTCCTCACGCTTAGCAGAACATTATTATCTTTGCTGTAGTTAATTTGTATAAATATATTATTACGCGATTTTTGGTTAAGAAAACCGCGTAAAAATATTTAATTTAATTTATGAAATTATAAAGGATGGGGATTATTTTATTTAACTGCCAAAATACGATATATCGTTGTTTTTTTATACTTGCTAAAGGGTTATCGATTTTTTCGGAAAGGAGCGAGCAACAGAATTTTTTTATTTCCACTGATTTCCAGTGGTTTTTTGTACGATTAAATTGCCAATTTTTTAATCGTAAATATTTCGATGCCATAAAAGTTTCATCGGTTCGATTGTTATTATATCGGAGCAGAGTCAAGGTCCACGTGTGTTTTGGCGTGGTGAAAAGTTTTTAATTTGGCAGCGCCATGTGTTGTTTTTCCAATTTTTCGTTCAGCTAACCGACCGGCTTGAATATCTTCCCACGTGCATAGGGTGACCATGTGTTCTATACCAAAAATAGGACGTGTCCTCCTTTTCGAAAATTATAAAAAACATGTCATTCATTCGAATTAGAAACGATTTTTAATAGCCTAAATTTTTTATGTACAAAAAAAATTAAAGCTTTTTTTATCACATCATATTTCAGATGTGTCTAACGTTTTTATTGAAGCATTGTAAAAGGTGTTGACGTAAAATATATATGACTATACCAGTCGCTTTAACTTTTATATATTAAATCACACCCAAATCTTTTTTACACGATAGATACATTCTTCCAAAATATGTGTAAAAAAGTTGATATATAATTTGTTTCTCCCAATTAAAAAAATACGTGTTATTTAAAAAAAAAACTACATGTGGTACAGAAAATCGTGTAAAAAGGTAATAATAAAAATTAAATAAATAAATTATATAAAATATTATTCATATATATTTATTTAATTGAAAGAAAAATAATACAACTCATCTCTATCTCATTGATAATACTTTTGGAATATGGGAATCGCTTTAAAACAAATAATTCGTGTAAAAATATACTACTCATTATATTTAGTGGGTCGTGCACTTTCAAAACCCTGTAAACAAAATCCGGACGGGGTATCTCAGATACCCCAAGCATTTCAAGTCAGGTTGACATTTAAGAAATATAGATTATTTGAAGAATAAAAATAGTTTTTCATTATATGCTTCATAATTTGATCCATATTTTGGATTTTTGAACTAATCAATATGACGCGTAAATGACTGAGCTCTTGCAGCACTCGTACGTTTCACTCGCATTCCTCATGTCATATCGGATGCGAGCGAAAAAAAATGTCGCGCGCAACAGAAGCTAATATTGATGTTTTAATTTTTTTTTCGCAATTGCGGACAATAAAAGACAATGTTTATTTATTTTTTATTATTTGTTCTTTAGATTTTTTTAGACATATATAAATAGTTAGTGATATGTAAGATTTATATTAAAAGATCGGCACGGCTAGGTCAATTAAATCGTGATTTCTCAAATTTTTCTCCAATTATTTTAAATACAAATAAATATGTATTAAGAAAGTATAATTAATCAAATATAATAATATAATTAATTAAAGATTTATCTGTAGATATGTCCCTATATTTTTTAGACATGGTCACCCTATACCTTGTCTAAATAATAATTAAATATAGATATAACGTTCAATTTATTTTTTAGTATCTGTGGTTTTCCGTTTAATTTTCATTCGCCGAAAATGTATATCGAGTGTTCATTTAATGGGTCAGGGGGTTAGTACATCCGCCTTCATTTTCCTAACCCCAATTCTCCCCCTCCGTCTGGATTACCATTCCCAGACACCTGTTTGATGCATTGATGTGCAATACAGCCAAACATATAAATGCATATATATTTTTTTCAGATATTACGTATGTAATATATCTGAATTTAAAGGCGTCACGTTCACAAGTTCATGATTATGGAGAGCACCTCTCTCTTGCCCAGACAATATCTGTCATACGAAGTACCACAAAATTGTGATTTATTTTGTGTTACCGGATTGCCCCCCTCGTACTCGACTCTTGGTAGCAAGAAAACGTGAAGAATTATTTTTTTTCAACAATTTCAAAATATGCAAAATCACCACAATCGATTGTATTATTTTAAGCTTTTTAATTTTATTTAAAGCGTGCCTTCAGATTTTTTTTCTCTTTTTTTAACATCAGTCACATCTGGCGTTTATAAAGCTTACGACATTTTTTATAACATGTATACTGGTATTTATAAAAAAAAATCCAGCAAGCAATTAACATCACACATTTCTTTCATGAAGAACAAAAAAAAGTTAATAGCGAAGCTAAATATAAAGCGGAGTTATCGAATTCGTCACTGCTCGTAATAAATTATTTATTTTTATACCGTTTTTAATATTTCTTGCTAATACAACTAACCAACAACGATATATCGTTGTTCAGGCGTTAAAGGATTAATTCCTGCAAGAAACACTTTAATTTAGATTTAAGTTAAGCTTAAAATAAGAAGATCCACTGTTCGCAAAGGACAGGCTAGAAAAAGTCATGTTGGAATGAATAGATCCTATTTAGAAATAGGCTCACTTTTGTGGATATCTAAATCAAAGAAATTCTAGAAGATGTTAAGATACATTGGTTGAGCTTTATTGTAGATGCTTCAGGATCAATCTGCATTCAAAATTAATCAAGTTGAAAAGGAGTAATTCTGAGATTTCGGGAATTATTCCAGAACATTGGATAGTTATCCTTCAAGCAGTAGCGCGCCGATAGTGTTCGGCGCCTGTGTGCAGAATTAGCGCCCCTGTACGTTTTTTGTGGTTGAAAAGCTGAACTACTTTTATTGTTTTATATTATTTAATGTTGATTTGAGAAATATTAATTTTAATAGATTATTATTTTATATATTTTTTTCCCTCTTGGCGCCATTGATCGTCCTGCGCCTGTGTGCGCCGCACAATCTGGCCATATGGACGGCGTGTTTCTGCTTGGGAGGATGGCTTGGTGTTGTTTCCTGTCGTCGAGCACACCAGTTACCCAATATCTAGTCTTTTCAGTCTGTTTTTTCCTCTTCGTCTGCATTTTTTTTAGACCTAGGGTAAATTTTTCAGAGGGCATTCATTTACAAGTGCTTCAGCGTCGTATTAAGTGATGGATGGTGTTTCTCAGTGATGTAGAATTTGGGCACAACTTTCATGGTCTAATCAAGTCAGCATCACTCATTTAGAATATTAGATAAAAGAGTTGTATTGTTGTGGTGCTGAAAACCACTGCATCAATTAATAGGTTATTTGTCAGATTTTCAGCAGCGACGTCCTTGATGAAAAAAATTGCACATCCCGCAATCAGGTCGCCATTAAATTTGACACCCCGCGGCAGGGGATGGGTCACAGGTCAATGGGGGGTCGAGTTCGCCCTAAAATTATGGTATTCACGTTTCTTACATTAGCGAACGACGAAACTTTGGAAGCGATGGGGTCGACGGCGAGGGGGGGGAGGGTCCGTGATTACGAAGACGAAGCACTCGGCTGCGAGTCCGCGGGTCCGCGGCCCGTGATAACTGTGTTTGCGGGCGTCAACACCTAGGGGGTGGGGGTAGGTTCCAGCGGCGCCCTCGCCTCCACCCCCGCCGCCGTCGCCGATATTGACAAGATCGGGTTTTGATCGCATCAGCCCCGGTGGACCCGCCGGCTCGCCGGCTACACACGGAGGCTGCGTCGCGAAAATCTGCCCCCGCGAAACACTCCGCCTGCAATTTTCTTCCGACGCCATAAATAATTCAGGCGGGCGTCCCGGCTCTAATCCCGATTTGCGTTCCCAGCATCCCGCTTGAGGGATTCCCGCGGAAAAATAAATAAATACGGAAAAGTGTGGCGCGACATCCCGAGCCTTCCCGTATCACATCCAAGCAATAACTTGTAATATTTGGCCTATAAGAGGGCCATCTACGGGGGACGAGGCGAAAATACAAACCGCACGGGAACGAATTGGTCGCGATATTTTTCCTTTTTTCTTTTTTTAAATACATATTTTTGTAAAAAAAGCTCGAAACACTGAAATCATGAAGAAAATATTTCAAACATTCAGACATGGCATGGGGCATTTGTCTTTAATTCTCTTTATATTTAAATCAACTTAATTAAATTTTAAAATCAATATGATTTAATATTATTAGTTATTGGTATAACATTTCAAACCATTATTTATTTTGAATCATTCTCAAACTAAATTGACTAGGAGATACTGTTATAAAAAATAATTATTATTATTATCCGATTAGAATTTTATCAAATTACTATACCCTCCTAATTATCCGGGCCAATGGTTGCGAGAGGCTGCATGCATAATCGGAAAACACGGATAATCCGAACTATTAATTTTAACATGATTAATATTTATTAAAAAAATCTGTGATTTTGATTTGATTACAATAACGATTTTCTATTTTTTTAAGATCTACTATATTCTTATTGCATCGTTCTCTTACTCTCTCGGTTGAGATTGGAAATAATATTCACATTAATAGGGACGCCCGGCTACCACATGGGTTGATTGTGCGGCGCACACAGGCACCAAGTGCACATTAATGTTTTCTTTATTGACATTCTCAAAGCCTTGTAAATTCGCCGCATTTATTCAAGTCATCGTCTTCGTTATACAATTTTCAATATGCTTTTATTATGCCTTTTACTGTTCAAAAAATATAAAAAATATTTCACTTCTAGAAACCTTTTATTTTTTAAACAATCTTAATAGACGTTTCTATCCATCCATGTTCCTTTTTGGCTAATATTCAAAGGATTGTTTATTGTTTTTGTCTTTTTAAATGATTCATATTGAGTTCAGTCAAATGTTTTACTTGTTTTTTTTTTATATTACCATGGTGATTTCCAGATTATCACCTGGAATTAAAAAAGTCGAAAAGCTAAGTGGAAAACACTTTATTGGAAAACTTGTAAACGAAAATCTTAACTGTGGTTCAAATAAGAACTCGAGGAGAGGAAGAGAAATTCTCAAAATATACATGAAATTTTCGTTCTTCTCAAAAAATCTTCATTTAATTTTCTTTAGTCAATATAAATGTTCTCCTTTTCAAAGTATAGCACATCAAATACATCATAGATCAGAGCTTTTACAATTCATTGAAGCACTTCTGTAAGGCAATTTATGATATGGCGTTTAGCTCCTTTAGTGATTCTGTATTTTCTTAACCCAGACACTACTGAAACTTTTTTTAAATCACTAGAACCTTCACCTGTAATTAGCATTCTTTGATAGTAAGATAAAAATCTCTTCAGGAATCTTTTCCTAAACGAAACGTAGATTTATTGTTTAGTACGTACCAGCTCAAAATACTACAGTTCTTTGTAAAGAACAGCCAATTTATATTTCAAGTTTAAGATATTGATTCTTCATCAATATCTTACACTTTTTTTTTTATCGATATTATGGATTTTTTTTATCTAATCAATAACTCGCCGCAGATTGAGCTCAGTTGCACGTTTCACTCGCACTCGGCACATCGTACCGGATGCGAGCGAGGAAAAACATCGCGCGCGTGGCAACAGCAGCAAATATATGACAATGATTGTGTATAATATTTATTCTTTAGACTTTTTAGACAAACATAAAAAGTTTATGACATGTAGGATTTATATTAAAAGAGTTATTCAAGAAAAATAAAAAGAGTGTTCTATCGATAACACGTGTCATACAAAGCAATGTTTCCAACAGACAATTATTTATGGATTGTCTTCACACACATCTAGAGATACCATAAACCAATACTTCACAAACAATCGACTTCTCGCACAGCCATAAAATGTCCGTAGCACGATGGCGACTGTTATTTTAAAAGAACGGTAGAATTGTTTGGTTCAATATTGCTAAAACGTTGTCTTTCAATATGTGTTTTACATTTTTTCTCATGTAAAAAATAGCCCGGAGTAGACGCAGGACGTCTGGGATATGTGTAACAAATCAACTGTATTATCTTAAAAAATATTTTGAAACGCACTCATTCAAGAGATGAATATGGACACGAATATATGGTTTTAAAAATTCGAATTTCCAACGTCTATAATTTAAAGAAAAAAATGCCGAAAGCCATCGCAGTGTCGAAATGAGTTATGGGCCTCGGAACGGGGCAACGCACGCGTTTCAAAATCGCCTGTACGCCGTTCAATTTGGACAAATTTAGAAGATGACACTTTAATGCCGAGGCCCCATAATTTATGGAGATGACCCTAAAAGGTCTCCCGATGCGGTGCTAGAGTGATTCGGGCACCATCATCGGCCGCCCTGTCAATTTGTGAGCACTGTATTAATTTGTGAGGTCGCGGATCGATCGCGTTCCCACCGTAATGGAATATCGCAGACCGAGTGACAATGACGCGATTGAGTCCCGATGATAAATTGAGACCGATTACGAAACTTTATGAAAAAAAATTAACGAATGAAACGTGTGGGAATCACCGGCACGCCGTTGAGTGATAGTAATCGGATCGCGACGACGGAATCTGGTTTGGGGTATTAAAGCGCGGTGTTATAATCCGAGATTGTCTTCAGGCTCTCATATAAGACCATACGTAGGTCAGTTGAAGGCACATTGGAATCAGATATTATCTAGATGGCAAAAGGACACCGCGAAAACGTTTTAAAATGCATTACATAGCCGGCGTCAATAAATTCCGCGAGTTGTAGCAAAACAAGATAATATTTGTTGACGAAAATTGATATCGCATTCCTTGTCTTTAAAGCGTGTGAACTCTTCTTGAAAAACCTCCATGACATGAATAATGCTATCAATCAATAATATGATACCACCTATACGTGTGGGATTGGAATTACGAGACGATATATGAGTTCCGTGTAAACGAGTTCGACTCTCTTATCATTATTAAAAATATTTATAATTAAAGAATCGTATTGGAAAAGTTTATTTTTCCAGGAAAAATTTTTCAAGAAAACTTTCCTTTTTGTTGGTAATAAATTTAGCAATAAGGCAACAAAGAGCATTAGAACTACCAATGGTTTTTATTCTTAACCACGGGCTCTCAAACTCTCCGTCACTTTTCTTTGTCCCTGTCATTAAGGATCAGGTTTTTCTCGAGATCTTGTCTGTGGATCGATAGAAGCGCCCCGAAAGTGTCCGGACAATCCCTTATAATGTTATATATTCGATACATTCGCTCATCTTCCTTCTTTCTTGGGGATCCTTTCTTTAAGAAGGTCTTTACCATGATGAGAGGATTACTATTGCGCAACAAGGTCAATAATCACTTGCGACTTGTTATATGCAGATAATATAGAATGCTTGTATATAGTCGGGAGGGTAAAATCTGATACCAACAGTGGTAGGAAGATATACGTTCAATGCCAGCAATGGTCAGGAGAGGGAAAACTCTTACAAAAAATCACCTACACGATATATGAGTTCCGTGTGAATGAGTACGACTCTCGAGTTGTTATCAAAATATTTATAATTATGAATTTTTAAATAAAGGGAATCGTATCGGAAAAGTTAATTTTTCCAGGAAATTTTTCAAGAAAACCCTTTTTTGCTGTTAATAACATTAACAATATGGTAACAAACAGCATTAAAACTACCTATGGTTTTTGTTCTAAACCACGGGCTCTCAAACTGTCCGTCACTTATCTATGGTTTTTACTCTCAGCTCTTCTTCCTTCTTTCTTGGGGGCCCTTTCTTTAAGAAGGTCTTTACCATGATGAAAGACTATTGCACAACATGGTCAATAATCACTTGCGACTTGTTATAGGACGCCTAGAGAATATGAATACAGAGAGAAACCACTTCCTACTTGCTTGGATATAATCGGGAGGGTAAAATCCGATACCAACAGTGGTAGAAGATTCTGCATACACATATTGAGACGGACACTGAGAGTTCGGTAAGGCCCATTCGTTCAGCGAGTGAGTGTCTCGTAGCTGCCAAATGATGATATTATTTAATGTCGATTTTATGAAATATAATTCATTTTAATATTTAATATTTTTAATTTTTTTGGCGCCCATAATTATTTGGCGCCTGTGTGCGCCGCACAATCTGGACATATGCATCTGAGGATCCGAGAAGTAGTCAGCATTTAAGATGAATTCTAGGATCATCTGAACCATACCTTGCATTTAAAGTTTGATTTGTTTCTATATACGTTTAAATTTCAAACCATTAAATACTATATGTAATATTTATTTAAGAAGGTAAAAAATAACGTTTTTTTTCAGACGAGTTTTCAAAAACAAGAGGGAACTACTGCATTATTATTCCAAGTGAATTATAATATAGTCACGTACCTCAGATATGAGGAATTGGAATATTTGTGCTCTCTGCTTTTTTCAGAGAGTCGGACCGGAACGGTGTTCCGGCACACTTATTTTTGATATTTTTTTAATGCATTTTTTTATTATTTATATAATAATATTATTTTCTCTATAAAAAAGCACTAATTTATTTCCAATACATTTGCGCGAACCGCGCTGTTATTTAAATAAATGAAAAAAATATTTCAGTCGTGTCATTAATGTAGATTATATTGACATTATGATGTCAATGGGTTGCAATAATCGTGGATATTTTTTTTATTGGTTTTCATCGCCCACTTGTGTGCATTTCAGTTTATGTCAGTAATCAAAGGGTTCGAAGTTATGGTCTATTGTTGGGCGAGCGTCGTCGATTACGGGCCCAACAATGAGGGACGTGTGGCCGAACAAAGAATAACCAATCAGCCTATTTATTGCACGTAATGACGGATGAAGGCACTCGTAATTTCATATCCGTGACGTGTGCGCTCGCGCGCCTTCCTTACGGGGCGTGTGACGCCCGGCGCCCATCTCGCACTGTCCCCCCCCGCTAAACTTTGATTTAAACGAAAAAGCGTTACGTACAATTCGGCCCTGGACGTCTATGTGTTTTTTTTCTCTCAGGGTGCTAATACCCGACCCGACGCCGTTTAGTATTCCGCCGGGGCGAGCCCGACGCCTTTCAACACCCCTGGCGCTAAGTAGGGGCCCGCGGTCGACTTCGGGACCCCATTGTTGTATCCACATTTTATTGTCGACTAGCACATCCGACTGTGAATTTTAAAAACGCATCGTACGTCTTGCCACTGTCTGGCTCTCTCTGCACACGGGATGCAACTCAAAATTTTTCCATTTAAAATCACATTTATGCAAAACGGATCCGAGCTTTGCGGATCTTTTATACACGTCTCAATGCGTCTACGCCAATTTTTATTAAATTCATGTCAATGCACTTATAATGCAAGGGCGTGGGAATCAAGTACAGTTGTAGGTTGCAACAACCCCTTCAGTTTATACGTCTCTTTGAATGTCTTCAAGTCTTCTTAAACCCAACTCATGACACGTTCGTGGAATTACTCATTGGAGATTCCGAATATCAGAGTAAAAGCTGTCCATATGGCCATATGTGCGGCGCACACAGGCGCCAATTCATTAAACACTGTCGTCGTGCCACTGCATTGATATTGATACGATTTTTATATTAAAATTTGCTATTTGAGAGGTTATACTATCTAAAAACAGTCCTTTTATGTATAAATCTATATAAATTTAGAATAGACGCATTAAATGTTTTTTCTTCATATCAATGAGTGTTTAATCGTTGTAGCTTCGTATTTTAATGGAAACTTTGATTGTTACAGTATGCGATAGAAATTTTCAGAACTCATTTATCTTATCGGCTTAGCCAGCAGCCACGTTTTCGCGCAATACGATATATCGTCGTTCGGCTTTTATCCGGCTCATCCGTGTATGCGTGATGATTCGATTGTGAAAATTTGAATTGTGATATACCGTTCGTAGAATGTCGCGTTTCTATCGGTGCATATGTGGTACGTTTATCCTCGACTTCTTCGCGTGTCCCGCCGGAGTTATTTGAAACTCTCATTAGGCGCTAAGTCCATAGAGTGCAGTTCGCCTAAGCTCTCGGAACGTTACCCTTCATGGCGAATATCTTTTATGTCTTTTTCGTTCGAGAAAAATTTTTGCCCTGTGTCTTCGGGACCCCCCAGTCCCCACCCCACTGACCCGCCCGCCGCGTACGTGGACCACCGTCTGTCCGCCCCCCCGAGGCGGTGGGAATTGGGAAAGATTTCGCGCAAAAATAAACTCAGGCAATCATGTAATAGGGATTTGTTGTCCATGTTTAGAGGAACGTGCCTCCTCTATGTATCTAGCCTTGGTTACAGTGCGCGCAAAATACAAATAGCCGAATAACACGGAGGATTTGGATCCCCGCCGCAGATCCACAAGGACGTATGTGTTCCGGGGAACGATCCACATCAACAAAAAAATAATCGCAGTCAGAGCCGGCGACCGCCACAAAGCATTCTACTATTTACAATCGGGATCGGAATATTATCCCGGGCACGAATGATTTATTTATTTTTAATTTAGGCTAATATTCAGAATTGTTTGCATTGTGCAAACAGCCACAGGATTTAATTAAACACGGATGAGTTCGGGTCATTTATGCGTCATATTGCATTCGGCAAAGGCAGATATGTCGTTATTGGCGGCGTAGTTAAATGCTCAATTTAAAAATTAAAGCATTTTTCAGGCGTTCCGGTGAGTTTGCGGTTAATCCTTTTTAGCTAAATTTAGCAAAACGTACTGAACCAAGTCGACTGCCGGTGACACTTCGCTCATTCCAGGAACCATGACCCACGGCCGTCTTGTTCTAATGCGCAGATACGGTTTGATCGTAAAATAATCGGAGTATTTGAATTTAGCACGCTGTATAATTCCAATTAGACCGGTCGTCTTTAACATTGGATGGCGAGAAATGTTTTCAACAAAATGAAAAACATCTTACGTTATCACCGAATCTTCTTAAAGATCTGTCTCTTAAATCTGCGGTGATACGTGTACTTCTGTATGCTTCTGTAAGTAACGTGTTGCTTGTCTCACATCTCATCCAAGATGTGGTGTTGCTTAATAATGTTGAAGATTCCTTCGAAGGAACGCGTCAAGAATACAACCGCACTTCAACTTCTTCATTAGACTGGACACCGTAAATTGAGTAGTTTCGACACATCATTCGTGGGCCAAAGTATCGCCTTCTGCAGACCATCATGGAGGGAAAAGTAGAAGTCTGATACCAGACAAAGAACTAAAACAATACAACTTCTTCCCAATCACCGTTTACCTTACAGTGTTTCCTCCATGATGAAGCAGAACAGTGTTCCCTCGATGAAGTCCAGGATGAAGCTGTGTCAGACCTGTCCGACACAGTTCCATCCCTTGCCATCCCACACCGCATATACCGGCTTGGGGCCTGTTCAATCGGTGTAACAAAATCAGTTTTTTTTTTGAAACGCGTGATGTTAAAATATAATGCTAGACTTTTTTAAGAAAGGGGAGAAGGGAGAGGAAACACGGCTTTGCACAACTCTCTGAAAGTCGATGCAAAGCGAGCAAATGCCCTGTAGCAAATTACATCGCTGACCAGGTCCATGTGTCCGATAGGGCCCTCCACCGGAAGGCTCGTAGGGGAAATGCTGTATCGGTCAGCATAGATTAGGTCGATAAGGACAGCACCACAGAACGTGACTGTAATCCTGCCACACCAGCAATGTGGAGATGCTATAAGGTTAAACCCTTTAAGTTTGTCAGTCAGGAATTTACTGTCTCAGAAGTCTGGGAAGAACCAGCTACAATTAAGCTTGGCTCTGATATCGCGAAAGAAGAGATAGGTAGTCCGCCCTTTGAGGAAGGAATCCCACCTCTCCTGCCACTGATCAAGAGCCGATTCGAGGACGCGTGATTTTAAAGAAGGCGATACTATGGCCCACGAATGATATGTACAAAGTATTTTTTCAGAAGCCACCTGCTCTTTGTCAAGAAGTTGAGGTACAACATACTTCGAAAGCACCACATTTTAAACGCTTCTATCCGCTCATTGTTTGTTGCAGTAATACAAATATCAAACAAACTTTCAAGTTTTAGAAAGACTAAAAAACGTTTCTGCTTAACGTGAAATTTATAAAGATCTAACTTCTTCGTGAGTCGTCGCCCTCGTGTCTGAGGATTGTGACCATTCTTGTCTTGGCTCTCCATGATCCTCTGCATTCAGCATCTACCATCGCAACTATCTGGCGGCTGTGTGCGCCGCACAATCTGGCCATATGATTACTATATGGCTACAGAAAATGCAACGAGCTTCTTCAGGCTTTCGTTTCTTCTAGTAAGATGTCCAAACTAGCTAATAATAATAGTGGAGTGTCTGAGAGTCTTTTATGTTCCCTGTTTTTTCTAGGATAGAAATGTTTGGACGTTTAGCGGTCCATGGTATTATCAGCAGGCGTCATTTTTTTTTTAACAAAGATCTATCTGTTTGATGATATCATTCCAGATAATTCGGTTATTATATGATTATTCGGTTGTTAATACATTTATCCATGACGTATCTTGACATTTGTAGCTATATTAGATGCATACTTTATTGTTGACTTTTGAAATGGTTTCACGTGTTTGGTTGCGCTTGGCGCATTTTTACTTAAAAAACACGAAAAAACGACGTTTTTTCAAAACTATGAGATTAATATAGAATCGCTGGAAGAGCTTAAACGCCATAACAAAAATGAGCAAATCTGATCAATTAATATCAATGAATAATAAAGATTTCTTGAGAAAAGCGCAAAAATCCGCATACTTTTGGATCGAACCTCGTACGTATATTTCGAAAGCCTCTATTTAATAATGGTCGCATTGTATAATAATATCGCCTTTGTCGTGTTGTATGCGTTGCAGCTTTTAATATATTAACCGGGATTGACTGGCAAAAGCATTATTGCCAATTGATAATAATTAGACCTAATATCTGATTAGTTGCATAGGTTTATTGGTTTACAAAGCTTGTAGGTAGCTACAAATCGAGTGTGTTTGCCGTAGCTAATTGGAAATACTTGAGATTATGTTCGGATATATTTGTGTGAAGAGGTTATGTAACAATATAATACCACAGAATCTTTGAGAATATAGAAAAGAGCGTTACGACATTTTTGTTTATAAAAGCAATGATTTCTGCTTATGTCACCAAAAAAAAGTATGTTGTATTTAGATTAGAACCGAGTAATGAAGATGTAAATGTGTCGAGTTGTTCTCTGTTTGGATTAGCTTGCGAGAACAATAGTACAATATATTGTACTATAGTTCCAACATATGTTCTCACATGGTTATAGAGTTCGGATATGATTATTCTTTTTTAAATAATAATTATTCTTTTTTTTATTTTATTTTATTTACACTATAAAGAGAAGAGACAGAGTTCGCCCCGCCGCCCTTTTCGCTTCCAACCGTAGGGATTACATCAATTTTGTTACACACATACACATATTTTCAATAAAAAATCAATACATAGATGATATAATTAAATATTAATCATATTTTTTAATTTTTCAGAATTGTGACACCGATCTAGTATTTGATAACGATTCTTCAAGAGTCGTTCGGCAAGGTATGTAACGTTTATTATCAAATTATATGTTATTTTACGGTTATTTAACGATATTTTGAATAGTTTCAGGCGATTACAACCCCGGCGACGCCGATGTAATTATTCATATTTTATTATAAATTCTGATATTGCATAGATGAAATTGTACTCATTTATTTTATGCTTTTAGGAAGAGGATGATTTAGACGATTCTGACGACAGGAATAATGAAGATTATGACGACGACGGGCCCGACGATGTGAGCAGCGGCTCGGGTTATAACAGAAACATCCCCGACCCTGGAGACAACGGCGACACTGGCGAGAGTATGATTTCATATATATTTATTTACTTGACTACGATAGATAGATGGCGTAACAGAAAGATTCCAGAAAGCTATTCATCCATATAATGATTCTAAAGATACAATGGGAATGAGTCTCTCACACTAATAATCGCCCCCAGTGTCAAACCACGACACTGACTAATCTATAATATTATTTCACTTGAAATTTATATTATTTGTTTTATAATTATTTATTCAACGAATGAGAGATGGCATAAAAATTAATTATATCCAACACACCAAACTATCTGCCTAAATATTTTTATAAAACATGTGGAGGTAATGGGTGTCTTCCTCTTACACATGCCCCCTGTCCATTGTGATAACTGTGAATTTCTCGAATTCATAGTTATTGTCGGACACCTATCGAAATGATATGTTACCTACAGCCATAACACTGGTTTCTATATTACAAGATTCGGTTAAATTGAGACCCATCAGGCACAAAAATCTGATCCCAACTATGCCGTTGGTTCTTATAAGAAAAGTTTACTGACTGAATGGTTTTAATAATAAAAAAATCACTTTTTATTAAAAATATCACACAATTGGCGAATTCCTACATGTTTTTGTTTTTTTTTTAACATAAAGCTCTTTCGATGCTATAAATCGATTAGAAGGTTTCTTCTTGTAGCTTTTAAAATCCTCAATATACCTGACAGACAATTCTTTTGTTAGAATTGGATGGAGTTTTATCTCTTCTTCATCCGACAAGTTTCCGTGAATATGATTTTGACTATATCACTGATTCCCATAACTTCAGATGCTATCAGATTAATGTCACGATCATAATTTAACTTTTTTTTTAAACACCATTTTGTAACGGATTGTCAGATATTAGTTCCCAGCCATCAATGGCATTGTGTTCCGTAATATCCAAGTCAAGTGTTGTCGTGTGTCGGTATCAGACATTGTCACAATTGCGGTTGGGGGCAATTTCGATTCCGTAGATTCTATGGAACGATGAGGAGCCCAGGCCGCTATCCGTGCCGATTTGGTGACGGATGTGCTAGCCGGGATGTATCCGTATCACTCGATCAGACATCAGTAAATTACATACGAATCAGCCCTAACAAGTCAGATTATTATTCGATTATTATTAATCCGACTCTGACAGCTCAGCTCCCGGTCTTGTGGCTGGCGACTTAACCTGTGTTCGAAGAACCTAGTTAGCTTGGAGAACGATCGTCTCAGTCCTGGCATCAGGGTTCGCGTTGAAACGGACGCGTCTCTGCTGGTGCTCGTCAGGTGGATAGCCCAGAACTGGCGGATATCGTGTAGTGTTCTCCAGGTAGCAGAGACTCGTTCCGGGCTAGAAGGCCATTTAAATAATTATTATATATTATTTACAAAATCAATACAGGTATTCAGCACAGATGTTGATCCCCCGTCATTCCCCAATCGCTTAATATAGAACCGATGATGAAGATTTCGTATGGCTTTTACTTTGTCATTCTTCTTGTGCTCGTCGTTGTTGGGGTTTCCTCCCGCATTTCGGAGCACACCAAGAACAGCATCTGTTGGTTACGTAATCCAGGTGCGGGTTGACCCACTAGCCTTACGGAGGGGCGGGCCGCTCTTTGGGCCGGCAGGCCAACATCGCACACCTTAGCGATAGTCTAAAACAGCCGCCGGGTGCGGGCATTGCTTTCATCCGAATGAGTTTCCTCGTTGCCGCTACGGCCTGGGAACTGTTTTAGAACTTTGTTAGGATTGGTAATGTGATGGAGGACGGATTGAAGAACTATCCCAGCATTTGCCTTAGGGAGCCGGGTGAATCTAGCCTGGGATAATCGCACCTCTACACCAGTTACTGATGAAAGAGTATTTTTTTTGAAAGAGTGTTTCTTACCAGGTCAAATGAACGGACCGGAGCGGCAAGTGTGTTGGGACCTGGTAGTCCATGGCATTGATTTTTATTATAATGTGGGCTTCCTGTGGTCAGTCCGTGGCGGACTCTAATCCAGTGATACATTTTTTTGCACTCATCTGTCAGAATCACAGATCAATTGATCTGATTTTAATATTTCTATCGAAAAGCTTATAAATCATTTTTTAACAATAAGATTGTGTGGAATTTTAATTTACTCTCGCAATTAAACCGTATTGTGCCTCGGATAATTAAAGTAAAATACTACCAGTGGACCCCCCAATTATACTATCCCAAATTATACACTGAGTTGAAATATTCGCCGCCAGCC
>JAGXCT010036389.1:0-10236 GCA_022495035.1 Philopotamus ludificatus | reverse complement strand
AGGTCCATGCCCTCAGCGAGTGAGAGCCTTGTGACTAGCAAATGATGATGATGATACTGTACAGACCTCTCTCAATTTAGGTGTAGATTTCGCTTTTGCGTCCGTTTTCCGATTCGCGTTTCCCTTGCGATTCCATTTTATCAATTTACGCGTTTTTCGATTTTCCCGCTAAACTATGGTATTGTCGTATATAAACCCTATAAGCATCTCATTTGGCGGATGGTTTGAAGTGGCAGATGTGGGAAAACAATTTAACTGCCTATCTGGCCCCGGCATGCATTCCCTGTTCGGTGCATTATGGCTCGGCGATGTCATCGCCTTTCCCCGGCCTGTCTCCTGAAATAAACCCGTCGACGTCGTAAAACTCGGTCATATTCGAGAGACTCGGAGCATTAAAATCGCTTGCCGTAAAAGCGCATAACAATATAATGTTTTCCAGTTCTAAACTCGGCGATCTCATTAACGCCGCCGTTGACACGGGCCCTGGGATCAAACAGTCCGGAACTTTGCGGACGACCCGGGTCCCGATCGCTCGCGGCCCTCGATCCCAGCGTCGTCGACAATGAATAATCATACTGTGTTATTTCAAAAGCTTAAATGCTCAATAATCTCGGCTCGTATTCAACAAGTTTGCCACAATGTACCAATCAGACCAAGCGCGGAGAGTCCTCGACGTGGCGTCGGGGGTCGTCAACCGTTTGACGCACGAATACTGATCCGGACAACTAGACTCGATTCTATAAGACTTGACGATTTTTACCACGGAACTTGTGCTTTTTGACGTCTTTGTTTTAATACATATTTTTTTTAATTTCTACTACTTTAATCGCTGAAGAAATTTACCCAAAAAAACATGGTTTTAGACTGTTTTTTTTTTAATTATAATAAAATACTTATATTTTAACCACATCGGCTGGAAGTCGAATTTTATGCTTTGCTGGGCACGATCCACAGCTGATTGGTTTAGGATGATCTATAGTTAATTGTTGACTAACTCGATGATTTAACTAAAGTCGATAACTCAGGACAATGGAGTCAGTATGTAGAAACTGGCAGTTGTATCGTAGTAGGACATTGTTTTCTTCTATTTTAATAATTGTAAAAGATCCAATTCTCCTTGCCACTAACAAATCATATCAGAAACTGATCAATTTCTGCAAAAAAGCAGATGGTTATTCGTCGATTCAAAGGAACAACTTGGCCTCGAGATAAATTAGTTTTAGAACCATGTGTTTTTTTTAATTTATTAAAAATATTTTAACTGTTGACTTGCTTTCTCTCCTCTTCTTTCTTTCTAGGATTTGTACTAGTTTAAACTATTATAGAACCGAAGTTTTAACCAACTCTTCATTTAATTCTATATGCCTCTAACGGATTACTCATCATAGAACCACTATGCCCTGGGAAGGAAAACCTTAAACAGTTGACCGATAAATGCCATTTAACAAATGACAATTGATTAATGGTCTAACCTCGATAATTTCGCTCTTCTCCCTTCTTTCTATAAGGACCCTTTTGAATATATCTATGGCCCGGGAAGGAAAACCCTAAGCTGTTGACCGCTAAATGGTCTAGCCTCGATAATTTCGCTCCTCTTCCTTCTTTCTATAGGGACCTTTTTGAAGAGGTCTTTCCCATGATAAAATGATTGCTATTGCGCGACGAGGTGAATACTCACTAGTGACTTGTTATAAGCAGATAACGCCTAAAGAAGATGAAAATGAATACCGAGGCAAATCCCTTTCTACTTGCCTGTTAAAATTCGATACCAACAGTGATAGATGTTGCACTTCCAATGCCAGCAATGGCCGAGAGAGGGAAAACTCTTAACAAAAAACCCCATACCAAGACGACTTGTATCCCCATGATATGGACACAAGGGTGGAGCCCTCACCTCACGTG
This sequence comes from Philopotamus ludificatus, assembly GCA_022495035.1. Taxonomy (NCBI): domain Eukaryota; kingdom Metazoa; phylum Arthropoda; class Insecta; order Trichoptera; family Philopotamidae; genus Philopotamus; species Philopotamus ludificatus. Next base: position 8,334 of record JAGXCT010036389.1, on the reverse strand, counting down.
TGCGACGTAGGTTCCTTTGGCCTCGACTACCATTGGACAGTCTGGTTCATACGCTCAGCGAGTTGATGATGATATATTTATATAAAAAAATGTTTTCTATTTCCTTTTTTTTCCTTCAAAAAGAAACTATTAATATATGTTAAGTGATGATCTAATCGTCTATATAAATTATATATTTATTGTATACAATTAATCAACGGTTGACGACTCCATAAAAAGAAAAGCGAGCGATAACATCCTCTGAATAATCGAGCTCTGCCACTGCACGTCTCCTGTTGAATGACATCACATACGTATAACATATAGTTTCTAATTATTTATAGTCGTCGGTTAATTAATTTAGGCGCTGATGGCGCGTGCATTTTTTTAATTTCATGCTAGATTAAAAAATCTGGCGCGGGATTTATGCCTGAAAAAAAATATCCAATCTGTACGCTTCTGTTGCAGAATAATCCTAGACATCGATGCCGGTGTTTTGTTGTGTAAAAATGTGTTGCATTTCATCCGGAAAAATCCTGACAGTTATCGAAGCCGTTCGCAGAGCTCTCCTTCGACAAAGACGATGGACATTTAATTTCCTCCCTGTGTGCTCAGGACAGACGAGTCAATTTCTACATTTCTACATTTCTACTCGGTCCATTCAAAGGACTCTCGGGTTTATGTCATACGGTGCAACGGTGCATTGAGATTTTAATTGTTTTTTTTCCGGCTTAGAAATACCGCGAACAAAAATGTGTTTAAAGATCAAAGGGTTTCGATTCTTTGACGCCGACTGGTCTATTTATGGATCTTAACCGTCATCGATCATAGTCAGTTTAACTGGCGTTCGACTCCAACATCCTCGATTTTATTGCGTGGCAGATTTCACAGTCCAAATTTTTAATCTGAAATTATCTGACCCAGTCGTGCAACTATTTTGCATCGCTTATGCAACTGGCGCACTGTTGCTTTTCTGGAGCACATGAGTTCCTCGCGTTTATCTCTCATAAATAAATTATGAAGAATCGTATAAAGATGTTATGTCGATTTTATGCGTTTGACTCGATCGCATAAAATATATGCATAATTAAAATAATTAATTATCAGACGGAAAATGCAAAATTTTCTTTAAAGCATATTATTTGACAAATAAATACATATTTTTAGATGAAATCGGTTGAAGAACCATTGATCTTTGTAATGGACGCGTTTAATAATTTTCATGAAAAACTTGGAATCATGAAAAGCTCATATTAAATCATGGGATACTTTCCCGGAAATAAAAAACCGTGCAAAAAGGGCAAGAAGCTTTTGTAAAATATAAGGATACGTTATCTTCACGATTTTCCTAATCCCATTATTTAGGTGCATTTCCATCCACTGTCTAAATCGCTAAAGGTAATTTTCTTTAACCCATCCGCCACGGCGGCTCAAAAACAACCGGGTCATCCGCAGGGGGTCTATCAGAGACCCCGTGCATTACGAGTTGACATATTTTTTAAATGTTTTATTCTAAGAATATATGCCTTATAATTTATCGATATTTTGGATTTTTAACTAATCAATATGACGCGTAAATGACAACGCTCTCGGCGATGTCTCGCCGTAAACTGAGCTTTCGTAGCACGCGTCGCTACCGGATGCGATCGAGAAAAAACATCGCGTTATAATTAAATATTGTTATTTTTATTTTTTTCGCAATTGCTGACTTGAATTAAATTTCCAGTTATTGCTTTAAATTTTCTGAAAACATTTTTGGAAATAAGTACGTTTTCATTCATTTTCCGCAATTTATTATACGAATTGTTTAGCCTAATTTTATTTTACACGGCTTTTTATTAACGCGATTAAAGAATAAGTATTAATTGTTGTTTTTACGTATTTTTTTTAAATTCATTGATACAACGATTTGAGTAAAATCTTAATTATATTAGGAATTTTACAAAAAAATGACTTTCTGTTATGACGATGGTTAGACACGACTTAATATAATTAATTATAAAATCAAAAACTTTATGATATCAACCTTAATAAATTAAACACATCGAGTTTTCAGTCAGAAAAATGGAATTTTCCGAATTTTCTTGAATAAATTACAGATAATTGATATGTTTACGATTAAAGTTTTAGATTAAAGCATTGTACGTTAAGAAAAAAAATAATGCACTTTTATTTTGAACCTTTTTATATATAAAAATAATTTGAAACCGTATGGCTCCTTGGTCCACCACTAGTATTTTTTTTATCTAGTCTAAAAAGGAGCATATCTCCCATTTTTATTTATGAATCGTATCTCATATGACACGCTAGTCTGAAAAGAACCTAAGTGAATCCACTCGTATTTCTTAAATCAATTTTTTTGAACGGTGCGTTACACTATTCCGGTTCCGAAATCATATATCACCGAGATATTAATATCAAAACTTCGGCTACATTACAAAATCCACGTGTGCCATTCGCGAAAGTTGGTCACGTCAGTTTACATGGCGTGGGGGAGTAGCAGGGGGTGGCACGGGTGACTCGTCCATCTGTTGACTGAAATTATTTAACCATTTAATATTGAAATATATAAAAATGGCCGAGGAGATTCGCAGCAGACACGATAGTTAATATTGATTTATGGAGCAGTTATTATTTTATTGTGGGCGGTTTGTCGCGGGATTCGAACCGAGTTCGTGATGTGCACGTACCCACCCCAGGAAAGAGAGACATTGCGCATCTGAACACGCGATCAGACGGGGCGAACAACCATCCGAGTGTTTTGAATAAACAAAAAAATATGGAAAAGGATCCTTTTTCAACGGAGATGAGGAAGATTGGTGCGTCGTTGCGCAGCCGGGAGCGGACGACGCGAGGCTGCGTGACGTCACGTTCGATCAGTGGCTTCAAAACGTTCGCTTAGTTCTTTTCAATCCAAGGCATAATTGTGTTCGAATCGGTAAATTAGTGGCAACGCTAATGCAGTCATTTCAATGGCAGACGATTATCGTAGATGTCCGATTATGATACGTACTAAATGTATTATACGACCATATAAAATATATTGATTTATTTATTATCTATTTATAAAAAATCGTATGTTTAATATTATATAAATAATATTATTAATTAATTATTTAAATTAAATGGCGTCGATTTTTTATTATTATATAATGATGCAATAAAAAAAAACTTATGGCGATGCTCTGATCATTTTCTTCTGAGCATATATACATTTCTAGCACCACTGTCAATGGAAAAGCGAGGAAAATTCATTTAAAAAATAAAACCGATATTCTAATCGTTATTATGTTATATTATTATCATAAATTATATATTTTAAGTGTTAATTATAATAGCTTTAATTCATTATTTATACTATTATTTAATTATTATGTTTTATTCAAAATAAAACATTTAAAAAATAATTAATCGGTGCTAAACAGATATTTTCCCCTAAACGAAAACAGGAACCGAACCGATAATTTTTTTTTTAATTAAACCGTGAACGAAAAAAATAACGGTTCGAAACCCTGATTTTAAGAGATTAGAATAGATTAAAATTATTTCTCGACATTTCTACATACGGGAAAATCTCCACATAACTACATATAAAAAAATGGCAATTAAAAAACACTGATCGGTGCTTTTATTGTTTAAAAATTCGGGATGAAAATTTAACTGAAAGTCTTAAAGAATAAATGGCTTTTATTATATAAATGGATAAATTTCCAATGACATTTTGCCTTATTAATCATGATGATATATTTTAAAGTAAAAAGCTTAAAGAAAGACGTTAATTTAACGTAGGATTTTTTTATCTAACCTATTATTCAACTTAACCCAATCTAACCTAACTAACGTAATCTAACCTAACGTTACAATTGGGGTTAAGAATATTCTTCTACTTAAAAAAACTAACGATTTTTTAAACCTAATCTAATCTATTTTTTTAACCCCACACAATCTAAATTAACTAATGCAATTTTACCGTAATCTAACCTAACGTAAAAATTGGGGTTAAGAGTACCCTTTTAATTAAAGAATCATTTTTTTTCAATTTGGGTTAAAACCACCATAAATTCAACCTAAAGTAAGTCATAAACGTCGAAGCCCTGCTTTATAAGATCCGTTTTATTCATATTGATTTTCTTAAATATTTAAATCGTGCTTAAAAGAAAAACCATCCGATTTTCCAGCACAAAAAATTGAAATATTGTCCGATCCGTGTAGATTTATTGTTTGTTTTATTTGATCGTGAAACGGTTGTTCACCCCTGGCGGTAAACGAGCGTTGAAAATTGTGGCAGCATGCACGGCGTAGTTGGATTCTTCGGGAAATGTTGGAACACGAGACGATAGTCCGGAATGTTAGTTTGTCGTCGGGTAGCGGCCGCACTAATTTATGCCATGCGATCTATAGATCCGATCCTGTGGGATCTGTGACCTGGATCGCGATTCGCCTAACCCCAATATCAAGGTCGTCGCCGTCGTCTTTTTTTTGTATTTCGCCGCTTTCTTCGACTAAAACACATTCGCCGTGTAAAGTTGGATATCGTGACCGCTCAGTTCCCAAGTTTTCGGATTGCCATAAAGCTGACAGGTTTTTTTTTCAGCCGGTATATTTATACGTTCGTATTTTTTTTTTCATGTGGATTAATGTGGGGTAGACACAAGTCGCCATTATGATAATCATTGTCGTTCCAGAAGTCAGGCATTGTACGGAGACAATACTAATTTTCATGCAGCGCACACTTATTTAAATGTAAATCTAATAATTGATAATTCTCGTTTTTTTTTACATACATTTGTAAAATTAGGTTCATGAAAAAAAATCGACTTTATTCCAGGGGTGCTTTGATGTGACCTATGACACAAAATTAACCCTAAGAGAGTTTTGAAAAGATCACTCTATTGTCCGTGGACTGAACACAGTTCATCTTTGTAAGATTTCTTTTTTGTGTCATATATTTTATTTTATATTTAAGAATAAAATGAACAACCCCTAAGTGAATGCTTTTGATTTAAAAAAAAAACAAATGGATTTGTTTCTGGTACCCTTAATATTTTGTTGTAGACCAAAAAGAAATATGTATTTAACCTAGAAAATTATTTGTTTGTACGTTTTGTTTGATATAAGTCTAAGGAATAAATTATGTATATCGAGGTACCATTTTATGTATCTTTGTGCAGAAGTATTTTTGTTACACTTATTTAATTTTTTTTCTAAATGAAAAAGCTTTCTACCAGTGTATTTTTTTAAAATATATATATATATATAGTAAAACCCTGTTTTTACGTTTTTGAAGGGATCTATAAAAATAACGTAATTGAAGGGAAAACGCAGATTCCGGGTTAGATTTTTTGATCGTTATTCCTTCAATTTCATCACATGCCTTAACAGTGTAATGCATTGCATCTAAAATAGATACCTAAACCACCCTTACAGACCCAATGTACATTGCAATGTACAATAATTTGAACGTCGGTTTTGAAGGTTATTTTTCGATTTATTATCACTAAATAATAAATCGAAATAAAAAGTCAGGTCTGAAAAAGTGAAAATTTTTGAGATCTTCTAGTCGTTCCAATTTTAATAATAATATTTGTACCAGATTTTTCCGTTAGGAATTTTTAAAAGCACAGATTATTCCCAAGTCTGCAGATTCACTAGCAGTATTTTATATTCCTCAGATGAGCTGGGCATTTATCTAGAAATACGCTATTTTTTCTTTTCTTAGCTCCCATCAAAGCATCTAAGCTTAAAAATTGTTTTTCAAACGATTTTGAAGTTATCATTAATTTTTAATATATTATTTTAAACATCTTAAATCGTCGCGCATTCAATTAAATATGTTTATAAATTTGGATATTCAATTTTTCAAACGTAAATTGCGGGAAATAAAAAGGGGTACTAAATGTACTAAAATAAAACGGGACTGTAAAGAGATATCGTTTCAGAAAATTGGAGATATTTATTTTATGGTTACGTTAAAAAGCTCTGCTTTCTATCTTCGAAGCACTTCAACGAACCCAAGTTTAGGTATGGCGTTTAGCTTATTCATTAATTGTGTATTTATTTTTTCCACATTTTCCAATTTTTTCCTTAAAAATATGATTTTTTTCTTTATTAGGTCTTTCAGAAATGAATTCTTCATCAATATCTTGACATTTTTTATAAATGAATTATTCATAATTTGGTCGATATTTTGGATTTTTTAACTAATCAATTTTTAACTAGACAATGATTATTTAAACGTATAGTTTAAAAAAGCACTGTAATGTTAACGTTATATAGGTTTTTAAATTTTCCGGTTAGCTTAAAAACTTTAAATACATTTTTGCGAATAAATATGTTATTGTATAATTAAAAGCATTGCATTAATTATACAATATTATTAATTTGTTGTTATAACGTGTAGCCAAATGGCGCTTTTCGCACGAATGAAGCTTGCGGTGAACTTTCCCGTAAATATTATGCTCAATGTTAAAAGTAAGAGTAGACAATGCATTTATAGGACAAACGTTCGATGCATAATTTCAACATTTGTTGCAGTTTGCCGGCTGCACTAAAAAGTTTGTTTACAAAGTGATTCGTGTTGTTACAGGCCCGTATTAATACCGGGAACTTCATCAAGTCGGAAAACATATGCGCATTTGTGACGTATCCAATAATGGAAATCGGATACGGTCGGGTTAAATGTGGGTTGCGCTTTTGTGACAGCTGGAATAATCCACCATTGAAAAAATAATCTCATTATTGCAATAAAAAAAATGCATTATCCAACTGCGGCTAATGCAATTTTTTTTAGACAAATAAAACTTTTTTCGGCGTTTGTTCTACCATTTCAATTACAACGTCCCGCGGGAAAGTTCCATTGCAAAGTTGCGGCTTTTCCATTACGCGCTAACGATGAGCGACAATGAATTTTCCAATTTTCATCCTGCATCCGATGGGCTATATCCGGCGTCGCTTTCTTCGGGGCCATCGCGGCAATCGACCACATTGTTAATTGTCTGCATGTCCGCGTGTATATTTTTTCTTATGGTAAATATCCAATGTATCCGGTTCTCTATCGAGTTCGAGATCCTATAACACAAACGCTGCTAAAGTAATCAGTGCATTCCCAGTGTTGTTCCGTAAACAATTCGACGACCGAGCTTTGCATGTGTGTTAAATGCAGCCGAATGTATTTTTTTTAACGATTCACATATGGCGTGAATGTGAATTCGATTTCAAATAAATTAAACTAATCGTCTTAAAAAAATACCAGTAGATATTTTTCACAAAATTGAGATGAAAATCGTTGTACTCACTAGACTAGAAAAATATGGTAGATCAAATATATTTATGGGTATAATAACTGAAGAGGCGTAAGTAAGCGCTCTACTTATGTAATAAAAGCTTAAAATTATTAATTATATATGGTTGCAAACTTTAGGCTAATCTCAAGGGTGATTTTATTTAGTAGATCCCGTAGATTACTCTGAAAAGGATAAGTTGCGTCTTGATAGAGGCAGTTCATAGCTAAGATCCGTAATTTTAATATGATCATCATAGATGCAACAGCCATATTGTAGAGCCCTGGCCTCATCCCTTGACACCCTTCTCAATTTTATCCGGTCTGCCGCTACGTCGCTTCCGGTAACAGTTCAAACTCCTCAACCTTGTCTTCCTTTCCTCCGAGGACAGGAAGGCTTGTTAACCATAATCCTTGACACGTGACTGGTCCATAGGAGTTTAGCCACCCTGACGACGGATCCTTCTCTTCAGGATATCCAGTTGTCGCTCATCTTGTTTTGACCTGACGAGTGTCATGTAGAACTTGACTTAAATCTGAACTTTAGATGCTGGTGAAGTCCAAAGTAGCACCGGTTTGGTAGCTTGGTTCTTCTTCGTACTTCTAAATTAGCTTCATTATTTTTTGTAATAAATGAGTCGAGATATGTGAATTCTTGGACGGCCTCGAAGCTGTACTCTTCGACTCTCAGTGGTCTTGTTGATCTTTAGCCCTGTTGGTCTTCACTATGTCCCTTTCCACTGGGTCATTCATTGTACGTAACTTCTTGCTTCTCCAGGCGATCGTTTTTTCTAGCAAGATGACCAAAGTAGCATAGAATCGTTTTGAGATATATCGTCGAGAGATTGTCAGCCTTTTTATTACCCAATTCTTCTAGGACAGAAACGTTTGTGGGTTTAGGCGGTCCATGGTATTATCAGGACGCGTCGACAGCATCACTTTTCGAAGGCGTATATTTTTCTTAATTTTTCATTCAAAGCCTTGTCATCTAATCTCAAATTATTTTTTTCTGAATATAGATATACAGTTAAACCCCCACTAACACTAAAATCGGGACCGTGTAATTGGGGGAGTGA
>JAGXCT010036388.1:0-33056 GCA_022495035.1 Philopotamus ludificatus | reverse complement strand
ATAAATAAATATATTAATTACATACTAAATATACCCCATCGGGCGACGCCGTGACGGATCGGTTAAAAATAATTATAATCCATGTTCAAAGGCCGTGAAGAATAAAATACGATTTTTTTTCATGTCTAATTTATGCAAATTACGTTCAGAATTGTAAAATTATGTGCAGGATTGAAAAATTATGTACGGGATATTACCGGGTCGTCGATCCGGGTCTAAAAAAAGTGTCGGGTCGGCGTCCCGTTATGACCCGGCCGCCCTACACCGCCGCTCAACGCGCACAATGCTCGAAACCTATTAAAGCGAGGCATATATATTTTTTTTTTCAGTCAACCCTTTGAACGCGACGAGCGCAAATATTGTAACGGCGCAAAGTCAACACGTAACGAGTCGTCTAGTTTTATCGAGCGGGCCGGGAAATATAGTAATTTCATTACATTACCATAGACGTTGTCATTCATCCGATGTGATTACTTTGAATATTGTATGAGACTTCGTTGCGTGTCACCCAATAATAGATGCGACACAGTAAATATTCATAATTCACCTAGAAACGTTGTCCGGGCGTTTGTACGTGGAATTACAATACCTCATTGTGTCTGTCTGATAAATTTATACATATAAATTTGTTTGTCCTCGTTTTTATACGCTGCAATAAATTTTAATTGACACAATTCAATCAGGGCGACGTGCAAATTTTCGGCGATACATACGAATAATACATTCAGTCTATTTGCGACTGTTCTGTCAACACAATAAAAGCGTCAATTGGAAAAGTGATGACAATGTCAAAATAAAAAAAAAACATGATTGGATATCATATTTGAACAATGGAATTGGTAATGGAATTGCAGGGCGAATTGCGTGTGTCGAATTTGATAAAGGGGTCCGGGGAATTGCAAACGAGAATTGTCATTTGTGCTTAAACAGGATACACAGCCTCAGTTTTGATATGTAAATCTTGCCTGTGGTACATTGTGTATATTCAAATTATAAAACAACAGATGCATTGTCAACTGCAGCAATGCACAAAGGAGACCATTGTATTCACATTCGAAAGAACTACGAAATGGAGAGCTAAAGAATCTTTTAGGTTGAGTCAAAAATACAATTATTCGCAACTAATCGATACCCTCCTCATAAAATTTGGTGGGTTTGGACTGAACAAAATATCGATGCCTAATTGACTTGCTCATCATTAATGAAAGTTTTTCAATTCAAAAAATTCTGATAGGAACAGAAAAGGTGATAGTCCGTAGGAGTAAGATCTAGGGAGTAGAGTGGATGTGGAAAAACAGACTAGTTGAGCTTCAGAATTTTTTTTGAGTCACTTTTGCCGTGTGTTGTCTGGCTTTATCTTGTAACAGGTAACGCTTTTCCGATCGACGAGTGCAGGACGCTTTTCTAGTAGTTTTTCATGAATTCTTTGTAGATCCTGAACGTATGTATCAGCTCATGATGAATTATTCCTCGACGATCCCACCATACACACAATAAAGTTTTCTTGCCATGAATATTGGCTTTAGGGTACGATAAGGGAGGTTGATCCTTATCCAACCATTGTCTTTTGCGCACAATATTTTCTGTTACTGTCCTTTCAAAAAAAGGCTTGATTTTATGCCATGAGAGGAGACTTGTGCCTTATTTCGGTCACTGAGATTATGTGGTATCCATATGCCTAAATTGCTGACTTTCCTCAAATTTTCCAGATGGCGATAAACTGTAGATTGTGACGTATTGAGTCCCACTGTCAACTCCTTTGTTGGTTGACGTGGATTTTGTTCCAATATTGCATTTAACGTCATTGAAGTCAGAAGGGCGACCCTTCTTTGGTTCATCTTTCAAAGACTTATCCCCGGAACGAAATTTCACAAACCAATTTCAAACTGCCCGATCGATTACCAGGCTTTTATTGTATACACTGCATATATTTTCCGCATTCCCAAAGCATCACATGACAAAGATGCAATTTTTGATTATCCATTTTAAGGGTTCGGAATAACACCACATTAAATAGTTGTCGAATGACTGACAGGACATTTATCTATCATAATGAAAATAAAAATCCTCCTGTCGGGTGACTCCCTGGAAGTAAATCCAAATAAAATAAACCTGAATCGGAAGTTATTTATAACTCAACTGAATAATAATCTTAACACCCAATCGGCCGGAAACCGAATTATATGCTATATTGGGCCGATCATACGGACAGTATTCTATGAAATAGGTTGCATTTAATAATATAATTAAATGTTATGATCCATTTAATTCATCATTTAATATGTTGTTATTATTAAACACGCAATATTTTTTTATTATGTGACTGAGACGGATTTATCGTTTTCCTACATTCATTGTTTTTTTTGTGGGGTGAAAATCCTACGAAAAATAATAAATCAAACTTCTATTGTATTAACATTTTCAAAAGTTTATATTTCTTATAACGTGTGAAAAAAATGCTGTGTTATCCTGGAATTTTACGCAATTTATTAAAAAGTGTATTATTACAAAACCGTGCCATAGAAATTCTCGGATTAAACGACTCTCAATCACGATGAGCTTTATATTATTATACAAATGATAATATGTCTTAGATTCTCCTTTATTTTAAACAATACTCTTTCATGTGTCCGGTAAACTTCCAAAATGAAATCGTCCGTAACAAAAAATACTACTCCGGATAATAAGACTGCAGAATAATTGATAATTAGATAGGATAATGTCCAGGTAATATGGTGAGTGGAGTATCGCTTCTTCCTCGCCTGCTGGAGGCGAAATTTGAAGACAACAAAGGAGTTATGTTTGTAGTAGAACTAAGTTATTATATGGCGTGGGTCTAAAACTCAAAGTTGACAAAACCTTGCATATATTTCATGTCGTATCCGCTAACGGACGTTGGCAATCATAGAGGTCGCATATATTCTGTCTATTTCTGCCATGTAATAAGGGGGTCGTATCTCCTCCAAACCACTGTTGTAAAATTTTCAGCCAGGATGTCCTTGGTCTTTCAACTCCTCGTCTTCGTTTCGTTGAAGAATGAATCGCAGTATTTGATGTAAGGGGATGTCGCATTATATTATCGAAATAAGTGAGTTTTCTTGTTTTCGTCCACAAATTGATGCAATGTCCCTCTGAACATAGTCCAACCAACTCAGCCTTGGTCTTCCTTTCCTCCGAGAACAGGAAGGCTTGTTAACCATAATCCTTTGCGGAGGCTGACTGTTCCGCATCCTTACTCTGATGTATATCCTCATATATTTAATACAGCTCATCATTGCTTCGGATACTACATTCTCTATCGGCGAATACGGCTCCAAATATTCGTCACAAAATCCTCCTCTCCAGGATATCCAGTTGTCGCTCATCTTGTTTTATCAAAGCCCAACATTCAGATCCGTATATTAGGACAGGCTTAATAAGGGTCATGTAGAGCTTGTCTTTAATCATCTTAGAGAAGAAACATGACCCTGGATGCACTTGGAGTCCAAAGTAGCAGGGGCTTGCCAGCATAGTTCTTCTTTGTACTTCCAAATTGGTTTCATTATTATTTGTAATAAGTGAGCCGAGATATCTGAATTCCTAAACGGCCTCGAAGCTGTACTTTTCGACTCACAGGGGCTTAAGGATTCGTTCTTGGTATATGAGCATGATGAAACTGGATTATACTAGAAGACAATGTCTTATTTATCCAAATGCCAGTGGGTTCAAGGTAGCAAAGGATTGGATGATGATATTATCAAGTTAATGATCCATTATAATCATCATTGGCGTAACAGCCCTATTGTAGAGCCCTGACCTCATCCATCTCCCTTCTCCATTTTATCCGGTCTGCCGCCACGTCGTTTCCTCTTCTGGTCATTTCCATTGATGCAGTGTTCCTCTGTACACAGTCAAACCACCTCACCCTCGGTCTTTCTTTCTTTCGGGAGCAGGAAGGCTTGTTAACTATAAGCCTTTTCGACGGCTGACTGTTCCGAATCCTTGACACGTGATCAGCCCACCGAAGTCTGACCACTCTGACGACAGCTCCTCATTGCATCGAATACGCTATTCCACGTTGTTGATTAAAATTCCATTTAGTTTGCAATGCGAAATGATGCAACAACCATGAGAGATCTTTATCATATATCCCAGAAGTTTTTAATATATATTATAAAACAGATAACAACGCCTTACGTCCGTTAAAAAATATTCAATCATCGTCTTCAGCGCTTGACATTTTTATAGAGAATCCCTTTCTTGGTCTCCAAGCACCATTCGGATCATTCCTGAGATGCAAGAGCAATGAAGAAGAACGTTTGTGAAGAATCCCATTGACCCAATTTGTTGACATTTCCATTCATTGACCAAATCCCAACTTCTTTCCTAGTTCTTCAACTGTTACGATGGGATTTTGTTTCATCGGGGTTTGTAGGACGTCCTAGTCGTTTTATACAATTTATACAGTTTTTTCTTACAGGACAAAGCTACTCTTAGCACTGGCTATGCTTATTATCCGATCTTTATGTATTACATTAATATTAGACGCATTTTTCTTTGCTTTGTTGTCTTTATTGAACTCGCAAAATATGCCAAATATGCTCCATTATCACTTCAATTATAGCTTTGAAAAAAATAACATTAGTAGTAGTAGTAGTTTATTTGATTGCCTTCTGAGTTTTAGTTCATGTAATTAAAAAATAGCTTAGATTAAATAGTAGATTAATTACCTACTACTAACCAGTGGTCTTTAACATCAACGAGGAATGATTTTATCGTTTTTCTTAACATCATTTTATTCATTGTGGTCGTCGACTGACCTCGAAGGTTCTTCTTCGAATTCTTCGGTGCTACTGTATGGATGTTGTTGGTAGGAGATAATAATCGGCTTGAAGCATTAGAAATATGATGCTACCGAAGAATGTTTGCGTCAATAATAAAACTGTACTTCTTCACAAAGAGCGGAAGCTTTTGGTCACCGTAAAAAAATAGTGCTTTGGACACATTATACGTGGATCAAAGTATTGCCTTCTGCAGACCATCGTAGAAAGGAAAAGTGGAAGTGGAACGGTTGTTGGGAAGAAATAAACTGATAAATAGTAAGATCCGACCTAAAATATTAGTTGATTGTACTCTTGTTGTTAGAAATCCTCTCAGAATTAATTATAAATAATTTAAGTAGGCAAGAATAAACTCTGGTACACGTATATTATGTTGCTTAAGTTGAAAAATAATTGCTTTTTTGCCTTAAAATTAAAAAAAGAATGATATAAAATTTAGTTGAAAATTATGCTGTTAATTTGTGGCATTACGTGGACATCAACGCTTTAAAAATATAATTGGTTTGAACTTTCTGAGGCCTGTTATTTCTGGGCGAATTGTTTCATAATTAATCTAATTGATATAATATAAAATTATGGCTTATGATTAATTATAATTTCGGTATTTATTTAATGACTGTGAATTTTGCGTTTTAATGCGTAAATATTTAATTATGATAATATTTTGTCGATGTAATTTAGACCTTAGATTCAGAATCCGCACAAATGTGCCGGTTTCGGTGGCGAAATATGTTTTGGCGAAAATTTCCCGGCTAATCTAAAATTAAATAATGGAGTTTAGAGAGGATAAGCATGTACGATTTTTATAATGGAACTTTTTATACGGACCTCTGTTTATCCATTCGGAAAATCGTCTAAGTTTTATTGCGAAACAAAAGATTTGTAATCTGATCTCGATTCTTAATACAACGAATAAGACGTAATGAATTGAGTGAGCGCAGATAACTATCTGGAAAAAACTTATTTCATTATGGCCGGGTATACACCGCGTAATGCATTTCTTTTCAGAGGGAAATCAACAAAAGAAAATTATTTCAAAGGAGTACATTTTTTTACAGAAAATAACGGGCCATACAATTTGTTTTTGCAAGTCACTCTGCAATACATATTTTTTACTCACGGCGTCCGTCACAAACAAACGGCTCACGTACAATATCCGAAGATATTTTTTTATTTTACATAATAATTAAATAATTCCTCTATCAGCCGACATTAACTTACTTTTATATTCTACCCGTAGGAATGTTCCTGAATATTTATGAGATCACGCATTCGAATTTCGTGAAAGTATGCTATGATGTTCTTAGATATTTATATTGCATAAGAAAAGACATGTGCTTCTTCGTTTACTTATACGGAAAATATTCTAATCTATATATATGTACATATATATTTTTATTTGTACGTGCGTCACGGTTAGTACATTTTAACGAGAGCATTATGCGGAAAAATGTTTTATACGATCGTATAAAGTTATATCGACATAATCAAGCTTTATAATAAATAACGAGCTTTCTCACAATGTGATTGTTATCGCAAATATTTATTATTTGTCAAGAATAAATTGTTATTTAATTAAAATTCAATGGATTTCGGCAATTTTAGCAGAATTAGGTAATTTTCCTTGACAGTTTCGCGGTTCGCCTATCTTTCTATTCCATCTCCACTTCCAGTTTGAGACTTTTTACAATTTGCAGTAAGATGCTATCTATCTCACTAATTCTAACCAAAACTCATATTATATCCCCTAAATACATAGTATATCTATTTAATAAATATGTATGTGTGTAAAGAATTTAAATCCACCTCAGAGCTCATGAATTGTATAGAAATCTTGTTACCGGAGACATGTTTCATCTTTCATAGATAAACGAATGACGTTTATTGTACGCTGAATCCTTAGATTCCGTAATAGAAATTCAGTGCATCGATGCCGCTTTTATATATATATTAGAATATTGAAATATAATACGAATAACCATATTTATTGCGAATCAAAAAACCGCTATGCGAAAATAATATTGCAATATGTTGCGACTGCATTTTTCATGTTTTTCTAAGCATATTTTTTTTTATTATTATCAATACATATTGAATTATTATCAGAATAGCAGAAAATATCATTGAAAATCTGATTACTGTTCTAGGAGTTGAGGAAATGTTTAATATTCCGAGCTGTACAATGTTAATTGCAATAGCAACTCGGGAAATTAAGAAAATCAAGCCGGTGCGAGAGCATTTTATCTGAAGTTGTTCAGAATAGTAATGATACTTAAACACGGTTCTAAATTAGATTATAGATAGTTAACACAGTAAGAAAGTTAAAATCACGAAAAATAAATTGAATGAAAATTAGAAAAAATGCTTAATTTAAATAGGCTCTAGATTAGGTTAGCTTGATTAAGTAAAGTTAATTAATAAGTAAGGTTAGTTATTAGTCTGTTTATACGTTATGTAAGATAATATATTATGTTAGGGTTAAGTTATTCGTTGGGTAATATAATATGTTAGGTTAGATTATAAATTAGATCAGATTATAGGTTAGGTTAAGTTGGGTTATAGGTTAGCTTAGGTTATAACTTATATTAAGTTGGGTTATAGGTTAGGTTAGGTTACAGCTTAGGTTAGATTTTAGGTTAGGTTAGGTTGGGTTATAGGTTAGGTTAGATTATTAGCTAGATTGTATGTTAGGTTACAAATTTAGTAAGATTATAGGTAAGCTTAGGTTAGGTTAGATCGATTATGAGCTAGGTTGGTTATATTTTATATGTTATACGTTAGGTAATATAATCTGTTAGAATGGATTATAGGTTAGATTAAAGGCGACGTCAGATTACAGCTCAAGTTAGATTATATGTTAAGCTTAGGTTTTATATGTTAGGTTAGTTTACAGCCTAAGTTAGATTGTATATTAGGTTATGTTAGGTTACAGTTTTAGTAAGATCATTGATTAGCCTAGGTTAGGATAGGTTAAATGTTAGGTAATGTCATCTTTTAGGATGAATTATAGGTTAGATTAAGATAGTTTAAAGATGACGTCAGATTACAGCTCAAGTTAGATTATATGTTAAGCTAAAGTTATATGTTAGGTTAGTTTAAAGCTTAGGTTAGATTTTAGGTCAGGTTATGTTAGGTTGGGTTATAGGTTAGGTTAGATTATAAGTTAGATTGTATATTAGGTTATGTTAGGTTATAGTTTTGGTAAGATTATTGGTTAGCCTAGGTTAGGTTAGGTTAAATGTTAGGTAATATCATCTGTTAGGATGGATTATAGGTTAGATTAAGATATGTTAAAGGCGACGTCAGATTACAGCTCAAGTTAGATTATATGTTAAGTTTAGGTCATAAGTTAGGTTGGGTTATAGGTTAGGTTAGATTATAAGCTAGATTGTATGTTAGGTTATGTTAGGTTACAATTTTGTTAAGATTATATGTAAGTTTAGGTTAGGTTAGGTTAAACGTTAGGTAATACAATCTGTTAGGATGAATTATAGGTTAGATTAAGATAGGTCAAAGGTGAGATCAGATTACAGCTTAGGTTAGATAATAAGTTATAGGTTAAGTTAGGTTAGATAATAGCTTAGTTTAGATCATATGTTAGGTTTGATTAAAAAACAATATATAGGTTACAATAACTCATTTATGATTATTATATTTAATTGTAAAATAGTGGGAATCGTTTTAGAATTACATATTGATTCTTAAATAATGATATATTGTAGTTATATACTTAATCTGAACGATTCCCTTAAAATATTATAGATTATAGTTATTCACAGCAAACGGAAAATTATTTAGTTCTGAAAAGGCTAGTTAAAAAAACCGCTATTGTGGATGAAACGAAAAACATTTTATATTCCACAATTCCAAAGAGCGTCGAGCGTCAGCGGTTTTGAAATGCTTTCAACATAATTTTCATTTGAAAATGCACGTGAAATTTTTCAATTTCACGAAATGGAACAAGGGATGGCGGTATATTTTGCAACAATGATGGTAACCGATCTCATTCTCTCCACATTTCCCATACACAAACTCAAATCAATATTTATTCAGTCCCGCTTGAAATGACACGAATGCACCGACAAATGCAACAGGTACTGCAATATCACTCGAGAATTTCAAATGTGCAACTTTTATTATTTCATTGAATAGCCACACATCCAACTCTCACTCCCTCTCCCTCTCTCGCTCTCTGCTCTATGCTCTGTGCTCTCTAGCCGACTAGCATCCGACCTGTGCAATTCAACATTTTTACACTATTTGTGGTTGATGTGAGTAGCGATGGTGTGGGAGAGGCCGGGAGGGTCGATGGGCTGCGGTATCGTGTCATGTTTGTCAACTGCGATGGAAAATGATTTATGGAATAATCGCAAAATTGTATACTCGCGATTAATTCGCCGATCGAATATTTTGCGGATAAACGCGATTTAACGCAATTTCCGAATCGGCATTACACCGCGTTATTAATTAATTAATTAATTAATTTAGCACGCAACCCCAATGTGACATGTGCGATACGAATAACGCCATATTTATATCTGCACAATTTCCGTGACGTCAAACCGTTTCTACATCGGATGAAGTGTCTTCGTCTAATTGTATCTAGTTGGACTCTCTTGTGTATTGTGCAGTGCTTTCCACAGAGGCACTCAGGGGTTCCAGCTACTTTCCGCACTTTGATTAATTTATTTGTCCACTTCGAGCACTTTACATGTCCATTGTTCTTTAGACAACCCACTCACAGCTAAATATCTTCTCCAGTCTCATTCACTTTGATGCGGTATATCGTTTCAAATTGTAAAAAATCTCTAATTTTCCTCTGACTCTCACCACGTTACGCCGTTTATGGCTCGTGTTTCAGCAACGATCGAGATTGAAAGAATGCACTGATTGAAAACCTCGGTATTCACATTCTTTTATAAAGCTTTATCTTCATATCTAGACGATTTGATCGAAATACAGATAAATAGGCGGTAAAAGCTCTCTTATTTTTATTTTAAATATTAATAATAATTTCATATTATGAGGTTACAATCAGTAAATGGATGTAATACAATTTTTCAATATGTATTTATCAAAAAAAACTCTTTGATCAAAATAATTTGGACCGATACTTTCATCCAAACAACGTGGAAAGCCTTAAATATATTCAACGTGCTCGTTTGAATATATTGAAATTCATATATAATCAATGATTAAATAAAGAAAAAATAATTAAGATTAAACATTTCAGGCGACGCTTATATAAAACGTTCGATAAACTCTCAAAAAACGTAATAAGAAACATTTAAACAAAAATATTGTAGCGCCACATAATTTCGCGAGTTTTCTTCGCACGATTTTTTACATAAATATTTTATTTTGTATGAAAATTATATGTAAATTTAATCATTAACTAAACAATTAGGATTGGAGTTAAAAATACATATAATCAAAGGTTTATTATTATTATTATCAATCCTGCTTCAATCGCTATTAATTAGGCATACTCGAGGAAAATCGATAGTTTGTCCATGTGATTACATTAAATAGATTACGTGATCTCCATTGATTGCATATTCCTAGAACATAATGGTCATTGAAACGGAGTCATGCAAACAATTCACCACTTTGACGTATGCTGGGCCTTCGGAGTGAATCTAACATTGACCAAGTTTCAATGGCGTCAAAGGCCTTTTCGTAGTTCGCATTAGCTACACGTAATGGTCCATTACGTCCTCCTGTCTTCTCTATTATCTCTCGAAACGTTTGTATGTGTAATTCTGAAGCCAGCTTGCTCAGATGACTCGCCCATATCCGACCGTTCTCTGAGCTACCTTGTTGGTAATAACGTTCAAAGCTCTGTATATTTGAGACATTAGAGCGAATGCGTTTTATGGCGAACCTCTATCTAACGTTCTCGTATCCATCGTTCTTTTTATATACAATGGAATAACTTAAAATAATATCGCGTCTTTTGCTTTTAAAATTCTATGATAAGGACTAAAGACTAAAGAGCTGGACAATTCTGGAACTTCCAACCCATTTAGTTGCGAATGTTGCGGATCCACTATAGCTTCTTTCTTTCCAACCATCGTTTACCTTGTTCACGTTGTTCCATTTTCCGGTAGGTTTCAGTAACGCAGTGTCCCTCTGTACACAGTCTAACCACCTCAGCCTTGGTCTTCTTTCGTTTTTGTATACTTGATTTTGTCACTGTAGCTCGAAATCAACCGCGTCGCCCGAAGGAGGTCTATTTATATGGGAAAATAGACCCAAGCATTTCAAGTCAAGTTACATAGTTATTTATTATATGCTTCATATTTTGGTTGATATTTTGGATTTTAAACTAATCAATATGATGCGTAAATGGCACGTGCATTCAACAATGTCCCACCGCACACTAAGGATATGGCATCGATAGACGACCGCTAAATTCTCATGGCACGTGTAACTAGTATACGTTTCACTCGCATTTGACACATCGTTACGGGTGTGAGCGAGAAAAATAATCGCGCCTGTGGTTACAGAAGCGAATATTGTTGTTTTTATTTATTCGCAATTGCGGACAATAAAGTCAATAATTATTTATAATATTTATACAAATAAAAATAGTTTGGAATATATAGGATTCATATTAAAAGAATTATTCGAGAAAATATGAAGAGTCTCAAATAGACCCCATCGGCACGGCTAGGTTAATCACAAATTTGGCATTGCTTCTTTGCCATTAATTGATCGAGTTCGTCTCCAACATATTTTTGTAAATGAGAATAATTTTTTTCGGCTATTTTCTAAAGGTCACCACAAATTTTCTGATAGTGATATTCTGATGATGTCGATATTTTCCGATTCACAATTGACTATGGAAAATTCTCCTTCTTCGTAGCCACAGTGAATCGATCATATTCTTCTGATCCTTCGGAGTATGATTCCATGGATTGAGCTGGAATATTTTTATAAAGGACACTAGAAAATCGAAGTGAGGACTTTCTTTAGCCAGAAGTCTGGGTATCTCCCCTTTCCCTACTCACTGTCTTTGGCGCCTGACATTTTTATAGAGAGCCTTTTCCTCATCACCAGCTACAATTCTGTCAAAAAAAGTTTCATTAATGAGACGTGGCAGCAAAGAAGTGCATACGTTCACTCCCTGTGCTCGATTAGACTAGGAAAGTTTATGAGGAACCAATTGACCTAATTTCCTAACTCTTCAATGACACGCAGGTGTCGATGAACGATTGAATAACAAATTCAAGCCTCTATGACAGTTCCTTAACAGTTATAATATGTTTTTGTTCCATTAGGGTTTGCAGGATGCCTGATTTAATTTTTGCGTCAGATTTTCCGTAACCACGATTGATTCTAGCTCACGCGTATAATCTGCACGTATTAAATTATTTCTTTAATTTTCCGTTGCGTTGTTGGCTTTATTGAAGTCATAGAGCAACACTCCTTTGTAAAGATTTGATAGACGTGGTAAAATAATACAGAAGGATTCGTGACTACTTCGAAACTCACACAATTTATAGTAAACACATGTAGAGCCAAGAGTATATACAAAGGAGTACTCCAATGATCATTGATTATGTCATTGATTATAGTGGTCAGGTGGAGGCATCCGTCTGTGGCGCAACAAGATGGCGACTACATCTTTCGACGGAGATACGAAATGCGGGAACGTCTTAACGTTTCGACCGCCGGAGGCAGATAGAGAGAGAGAGACAGGGGCTTGCCGCCCGCGGGACACCTTGGCAGTGGCGCTGATGATCATTGATGATGCCACTTGATCCCGCTAGGAGCGCTACATGTCACTCATTATTATGAGACATATTCAAATTAAAGCGCGGGGAATTATCTCGCATATGATAAAATTACTGTTATATCCTACTTACACTAAGAATTAAAACAAGGCTTAACCTTATTACCTACTTTTATATCAAGTTAATGCAGATAATTAATCCAGTCCCCTTTCCGACATTTAGTTCGTGCAATTAAAAATACCGCATTGTTTATGGGACGACCTAATACTCACATTCGTAAATCGATGAACGAACACTCTTGTCTGAATTGTCGGTTTGGGTGCGAGAGTAAAAATCAATATTTTTTTCAGCCTACCTCAGTGGCTGACGACTCCCCAGAAAACGCTTCACGACTCCCTGGTTAGAAACCCATGCTCTATAACCTTTGTTTTATTATATCGTGCCGTATTTCATATGATTTTTTATATTTATCTATCCGTTTCGTTGAGAGTATCTAGTAATTTATTTAAATTCCGGGCGATATATCGTCAAAGTATGTTACGATAAGATCGAAACCGTGTCTTCGGTCTCTGCTCCCAACCGCCGAGCTGTGCTACTTAACACCTGACCTTGACTGAAGACTCGACAACCCTCCGTTCTAATATCAAAATGTCTGTTTCTTTGTTATCTTGAGAGTTGCAAAATTGTTCCATGCGCGTTATCAACTCTTCCGCTCCCTGATGTTTTGTATCCGGTGCGAATCATTTGCAAAACTTTTTAACACAAAAACTTTTCCACCACAATGTCTACCCACGTTTACATCCAGAGATGTACTACAGCCACAGGACGGCTAGATGGAGATGCGGGTCTGGCTACTGAATTTATGTACGAATCCTCGAGAATAATTGCATTCAATGTAGAGCTCAAGTTTTGCCCGGAGGAATATTGTGTCTTTTCGAACCCGGGAAAGTAGAGAATAAAGTAAGAAGAAATAAAACCGTGCACATTCTTTTAAAAAGCAAGTGCTCGCATTATATTTTTCAGAGACGTATCCCCAGCCAAGGGAGGTTCCGTTGAAGTTTATTTTGTAATTTTATTTCTGAGTTATTTTCTCTGACGGTAATTGAACGATTTTTTTTGCGGGTCCGTGGGCGATTTAATCGCGGAGGTCCACGAATTTTGTATCAGGCAAATAACAATATCGGATAAATTTGCGATACAATTTGTTTTCATTGCTTGTAATGTTCGATAAATCGACCTTTGGAAAATTTCATATTTAGATTTTCATATTTGCATGCAAATTTTTACGAATAAATTATTTATAAAATTGAGTTGAAAAAAAAATGCAATCTTCAATGCATCGCATGAATTACTCGCACAGGGATAGCTACTACACTATTGTGCCATGAAATTTTAATGAAATAATTCTACTAGACCGCAATGCTCAGCTCTAGACTATATTCATATTTAATATATAAATATTGCATATTAAATTTTTGCAAACATGCCATGGCTAGCTCATTTTTTTTTATTGTTATTATTAAAAATACTCTGGGGATGCATCATTGAAATGCCACAAAAATATCAAAGGCTTTTGTTGTTGCTGTTGAAAAAAGTACTAATTTTTTACATCGGTAAATCTTCATGATGAAAGGCGAAAGAATAACTGGAACGGCCAAAGCGAATCCCGTGAAAAAATGGACGAGCCGGGATTTGCAGTTGATTGCAAAAAGTTTTTTGACGCGGATAACGCGAATTGGGTTTCGCGTTTTATTTTTTTCATACCCGAATTTGTTTCAGTTAATGACTACTAGATAATTCAATCAACCGCCTATTTTTATTTCAGCAAAAAAAAATATCACGAAGCATTTATTTTATTTAAAAATAAATTAATATGAACATCCCAGCGTTATCCTCCAGGTAAACGTTCACACCTGTGTCCAAAAATACAATTTTTTTTCTTTCAGCAAAAGAAAATTCACATTTTCTCATCAAAATTTGCGACAATCTCAAGAAATATTAAATGGGGACGGCTCGTCAAACTGATTTTTATTTTCTCTTTTTTTATAAATATATATATTTTCCTTTTCCCTCCTTAATATACCGCCGGTTGATAAAATGTAAATAAATACGACGGAAAAAAGGACAGGGCCGCGGGCCATATTTAATTCAGGGAAACAAACAGGGTGTTCGCGACGTCGATGATGAGCCGTATCTTAATTTAATTAACCGGAGAGGGTCCCACTTGGGTTCGTTTTTGGGAATTCATGAATCGAAATAATCCCCTTGGGTGGCGGATTCGAGGAGCGAAATCTTGACGGGACCCGTGACTTGTCGAAATCGATAGCCGCCCCGAAAATAATAGCGCCCTATATGTTTTGGATAAATATAGAAAAAAAATAGCTTAGTCAATTCGTTTCACAATTTAGCTTATGGCGCATCTATTTTGAAATACATTTCATAATTTTTCTAAATAGTCAGGAGGTTTTTTGGGACGTGGATTTAATCAGGGAGGATTAAACAACAGCCGGATTATTTGAAGATTTAGAACGAAACAGGCCAAATGATGTAGCATTAAATTATCGAAACCATGTCCTTCTGGTCGCTAGTCTCTTCCCCTTACTTAAGTGTCTTCATTGTCATTTTTCATGACATAAAAAAAAAATTCGCTGTTATGCAAAAGTGGGTCATGCTGCATGTAATAAAAAAAATGAATCATTATCCATATTTATCATAAGTATAAAAAAATACTACAAGCCATTGTGTTTGACAGATCGATAAAAAAATTATGAATCAATCTGTTTCTTGGATCAAGGAGCGTCTGTATACACACAACAGTCGGAAACAAAGGATTTCTAATGAAAAAGGTGTAAAAAGAGACTTGTTACATAAAAGGACTAGAAGCCGCGCTAATATTCGACCACGAAGAGGAGAGGGGGGTTTTTCAAACCCCCGAATTCTCCCCCAAACCCCGGGGGTTTTCCCACCCCGCTGCCAAAGGTTTTGCCCTCCTGAACCCCCAACCTCAAAGCGTGTCGGGCCGTAGGGGCGGGGAGGACCGGGGAAGGATGTAGGGGAATAGGGGGGGACAGGATGAGGGGCAGGGTTTCGCTCCTTGTAAACATGTACATTATCCTTTCCTCGGCTGCATGTCTGAGCACCAGATATTCGTAGTAAAATATCGAATAATTAGAGGTATTCGTGGAAAATCAGGTCGTAGTAATAAACGGGGGACGTGGGAGTTTTCCGCGCGGAGAGTGCGAAACGGAGCCCACGCACAGGCCGGATAATCGACCACCCACTTGTTCTTGTCTCTAAACTCGGGGATGGCCCTCTCCTACACCTCGGAATCCAGCCTCCCTCCGTCTTTGTCGTCAGTGTTTTTCAATTGCCGTGACGCCAACGTAAAAATAATATTTGCCCATGTTTATATTTGCCGCAGGACGGATATAGATATAACTTTCAATTGTGCTCGAATTAGGATTTGCAAAGGGACGACGATATGATGTTACAGCCAAAAAAATCCCATATCATATCAAATTGACTATTAAATAAACACAAATAATAACACTGGCAACGTCGTATTATATGTATTTTTAGTTAAAATAATTCAGACAGAGGGAATTTAAAAATTATTTAAATATATTAGCATCACAAAGGAACCAGACCCTATTATATGCTAACTCAACCTCTAGTTGACCTCATTTATAACGCTCTAAACCTATCCTCTGTAAATATTATTAATATATTTAAAAAAAAACAATATATCCCTAGACTAAAGCCACGAAAGCTGCTGCAGATGTAATAATCTGCTACAAATATTAGGGGGAACCGGAAGAAATCACGTATTTTATAATGTTCAAATGATATTTGTGCCCAGACACGGTGAAGAGAGTATTTCTGTAAGTTTATTTTGCGTATAACTATTGTTTAGCATTATTTATGAGTGATAACCTTTATATTATTGTTATAGAGCCGAAGTCTATTGGGGACCTCGACTTTTTCTGGAATAGCTATTTAAATATAAATCCAATATGTCACAAACTTTTTGTATTTGGCCGAAATAATCTAAATAATAAATAATATAGATAAATCACTCTACTTTATTGTCTGCAATTGCGAAAACAAATAAATACAACAATATTTGCTGCTGTAGCCACTCGCGCGATGTTTTTTCTCGCTCGCATCTGGTATGATGTGCCGAGTGACACGTGCTGCGCGAGTTTAGTCTGCGGCGAGTAATCGCTGAGAGCGTTGTCATTTACGAGTCATATTTAATAGTTAAAAAAACCAAATTATGAAGCATATCATTAATAACTTTTCTTATGCTTAGAATAATCCATTTTTTTTTTAAAATCGATAAAGAATTCATCGATATCTTGATTTAAAATGCTTGGGGTCCCAAAAAGACCCCTTGAGATAACGCAGTGGTTTTCGAGCCGCCGTGACGGATAAGTTAGAAAGGTCGAAACCAGAAATTGACGAAAGATACAATGTATCATATTTTTTTTCGACCAGGGCTTAGATGCTAGCAAAGCCAGTGAAGCTATTAAATAAATTTATCGTGAAGTGCTGAAAACACGTGGATGTCAATTTAGATATCTTAAGGTTCAAGATATAAAAATCTGAAAAATGCATCTGAACCTGAACGACCTTTTTATGACGACAAGAAACCTCTATTATCAATCGAGGAATTATCGAAGAGACTTTGGACAAAAATAAGGGCGACACATCCAATTCTTTATTGTCGAGACAAAGAATTCGACCCTTTTCGCACCAAATTGTAACTGGAGATGAGAAATGGATCGTTTACGACAACATAAGTCGAAAAAGGCAACTGGATTCTTCGAATCGAACACCCGTTTCAACCCCAAGGCCTAGTTTAACTTTTCGAAAAGTTATCTTGTGTATTCAGTGGGATGTAAGAGGAATAATTCATTACGAATTATTAAAACCATGTGTAACAATTATTTTCAAATCTTGATGATGAAAAATTGTTATTCATTAATTTAAAATCTGCGAATCTTGTTTCAAATTCATTTCTAAGGTCTATATTTTTTTCTATTATGTAGTTTCATATACACATTTTTTTTTACTTATTAAGAACTGGCATATTTCTTTTTATAAGCCCCAGAATTGTTTATGAAACTTGGAGTAGAATAGTCAACGTAACTCAGTATACGACAAACTCGTTAAGGCTCCTGTATAATTGACAGGCTCATTAAGGACCGCATGCGGGCCGCGGGCCGCAAGTTTATTTGCCATAAAGCAATTATGTATGAATCAATTGAGTCTCAAATCGTTATCATCAAAATGGAAATATATGTATTTAAAATTATTGCAATATTTAACTTTATTACTTTTTAACTCTTACAGCTTAGTTCATTGAAAAGATGTAGGGCTTACAATGTCATGGGATCCCACGTTGCTCTCTAGCTTTATCTCAAGTTCAGTATCACAATATTCGCTTCTGTAGCTACAGGCGCGATGTTTTTTCTCGCTCGCATCCGTAACGATGTGCGAAAATTTACTAGTGACACGTGCCACGAGAATTTGGCGGTCATCTATCGGTGGCATGTCCTCTGTATGCGGTGGGACATTATCGAGTGCGCGTGCCATTTACGCGTCATATTGATTAGTTTAAAAATCCAAATTATGAAGCAAATCATAAATAACTATTTTCTCTTATAAAAAGACTCCCTTCGAACGACTCTATTGGTTTCCAGCTACCGTGACGGATCGGTCAAAAGAGCAGAATCAGTAAAATATTTTATTAATAAAAAAAAATATATATATATATAAAAATTAATGTTTGAGAAGAACGTAAAATATGCATTAAAACCCCTCATTTAAATAAAGATCAAACTACACAGTATGTATTCCAATTAGCCAAAAGCTAACACATGAAAATAACAGAACTTTTGCTAAAAGTAGAGCATAGAATTTAAGATGCTGTTGAAAAAATCTCAGCTAATATTTTAATAAACAGAAAACCCTCATATAACACGGTATCCAATTACATGGTTCTGCTGTAACACATAAAAATAGAGTCATTTTTTCGATGAAGATTTTCTCAATATCTTTACTTGAAATGCTTGGATTTTATAATTTACATTTCTATTAATAAGTGTTTTATTACTGTATTTTTTATACTTTTGTAGCTGGCCCATTGTAAAAAAAGGTTGCTCTCCTCTGGTATAGAGCGATGGCCCGCCGCGACTGAGGAGATTGCCCCTCCTCATACTTGCACATGCACGATGTTTTTTCTCTTTCGCACCCGAATTGGAACGAATAGAAACGCATACTGTTTTTTTATATATATTTAGTAATTGCGGATAATGAAGGTCATTGATTATTTATGATATATATTATTTAGACTTTTTTAGACAAATAAAAAAGGTTTGTGACAAATAATATTTATATTAAAAGAGTATTGCTCGTCAATAAAATATTTGATACGGAATATTCGAAATTAAAAATATAAATTTCGCACATATTTATAATAATATTAACAATAATAAGTGACAAAAGACACGTGGCTCAAAGAAGCTGAGTCAGTGTGACTGCACTGTGTCGCAGTAAGATACGGTGCTTAGCGGCGAGACCCCCTCCTCGCACTCCGCTACCAGCCCGCATCCGTCCAATACCCGACGCTGGTAGCGCTGATACGCAGACAGCGTTCATGTCATTTGCATGGGGGTGCTGCAGCTCCCCAGTGTATCTAAACGAGTCACCCCTGAGTTAAAGTCGAAAAGGGATATTTTTCGAATATATTCAGTATCTAATGATAAAATCCCATAAATTGTGTAATTATTCGAAAGAGGGCCTGGGTATCAAAACTGCGCCCTTCGCGTCGCCGTGCTCCTTTTATATCGGCAATCCAATCCACCATAGTTACAGTACCCTTTTTTGCAATCAAATCCCATATGTGGACTCGTTTCATCTCGATAGAGGTCCACCTTGTGATCACGGCTAATCACAGGGTAGGACTCGCATCGACAAAACGGTTCGGCTCGTTACCTCAGTCGGATCGGGGCTGACTCAATTTGTCCTCCATTGTCCCGTCGGTTCCGCTCGTGTAATTTATCACGTCAAGTCTTGAATTATGGTTATATTTTTTCGGGTTTGCCAGATCTAGATTTAGCTAAATTATATTCCACAGCCGGCCGGGACCGCAATGCAGGAGGCTACCAAATTCTTGGCTCCGAAACGAATGGGTTCAATAAGTTTGGACATACGTAACAGGTGCACTGTGCCGCAGTTCAAGTTTCATCTTAAAGCATATCGGGCATAACAACACTTCAGGATATTCAGATATATTCTATATCTAGAAAATGGAGAAAATGTTACCATTTTTTTTATATAATCAATACATTGTTTTATTTAATTTCCAATATTAATTTATACGAACAGAGAGGGAAATTTATTTGCTTTGATAAAATCAGAGTAATAAATTATTTATACGATGGAATTTCCACATCGTTTTTCAGGGATCCCTACAATAAAAAACGATGAATGCGGGAATGTTCTCTATCCGCTCTATGGTTGTGTTTGTGATCAAAAATAGCGATATTTTTTTTATAAACTAGGTCATACCGATATTTATCCATCCATTTGATGCTCGAAAATTTTGCATTCCTTTTATTCCATAAATTTGCAGTGCCGTTCCCCTAATGATATACCTATCGATAGGTATGTAGAAAAACGAGCCCTTGCTGATAATACGTGAAAATAATATTATCAAGACTCCTTATCGGTCTTTCGCTTCTCATATGATTTTCCACACCTTGTGAATCTCAATTTTCTTAGCTATAATTGAATTGAGAGATAATGGTGCTAATTCCAATCGTTTACCTATATCAACTCGCTTTTCGTTTGGATTTAATTTCTTGAATATTTTCAGTCACTCGGAGTTCTAATTTTCTTTGTGTGGGACATTTTATTTTTGAGTAAAACTAAGCAAGATAAGCTGTGCTATGTCATGATCCATCGTTCTACATTCGGGTTTCAGAAGATGACACGTAACTATGCTGAAAATTTCTCTGTATTCATCCTTATACTTGGGGACAATACCCGCTCGAATATCAGGGCGTGGTCGTGCGTTCTACTACTGGGACAATTAATGACATCTATGGTCCAGCAATTTAAAAGTCTCTGACGTACTTCTCGCATTTAACCCAATTATGCCCGACTTTTTTTCTCTTTATTTATTACGATGATAAATTAAAAATAATATGATCATTTTATAAAAATAAAGTTGTCAACTATAAATCATGTTTTTAAAAAATCACTGCTCACCCCCACAACTTCAAAATTGAAAATTGACTACATCAGACGTTTCTAACGATTGTCAGCTATCGACTGATGCAATCTAAATGTATATTCCTCAATGGATAATGGAGTGGTGATGAAAATATAAAATGTTCCAATTTTGGAACACCTGGCAAAAAAGTGTTTACGATCTTTATCGGCATAATACACTAAGTCTTTTTATGTTGGCTCCCATTTTCACATTATAAATTCGCCCCTTTATTCTTCAAAGAAATATTAATTTTAGTAATCAATATGAGCTTTCACTCGCACATTTCTATCGCACTCGGCTCATCGTACCGGATATGAGCGAGAAAAAACATATGAGCGAATATTGTTGTTTTTAATTATTTTTCGCAATTGTAGACAATAAAGGACAATGCTTATTTTTAATATATATTTTTTAGACTTTTTCAGACAAATACAAAAAGTTTGTGACATGTTGGATTTTTATTAAAAGGGTTTTTGGAGAAAAATCAAACACTTGAGATTCCTAATATACCCCATCGGTACGGTTGAATAAAAATATTGCTGTATATCTCATTATCTAGTTGTTGTTATCTCTAGAACATTTTTAAATCCAGTTTTACAATATTCTGAAGCGTTGTCCTTGGTATGCTTAGTTGAGCAGATCAATGACGGTTAGATGTAGATGGATCCCCAAGGACAGCTTTAGTATTTTTTTTAAGTTTCATTGAATAATCGTTCAGTGGAATAGAAAAAGCCAATGAGTTTTTCTCGTTGCTGGACATCGTAGGGAGTAATTTGAATCTCAAAGTAATGCTCTATAATCTATAAAAAAAAAATTATAATGAAAACTAGTATGATTTTTTTAAACCCTTCAGTTATTCAGGGTCCACCCTTTATCAAGGGAACTTCTATACAAGAGAGAGCTAGACACTGCGCCTTTATAAATCTTCCGACTGGATTATATTCTGGCTTCCTGGGTAGATCCCTAATTTTGGATCTCGGATATAATTTATTTTTTTATACAGTTTTTTCACGTCAAATGCACCTTTCTTCAAATCAAATGCACCTTTTTATAAATCAAAAGCACCTTTTTATAAATCAAATGCACCTTTTTATAAATCAAAAGCACCTTTTTATAAATCAAATGTACCTTTTACAAATCACCACCTTTAAAAAAATCAAAGCACCTTTTTAAAAATTAAATTAAAGAAATAAATACGTTTTCCCACTAATTACGTGGTTTTTTTTTTCAGTTCCATCAAAAATGTAAAAAACGCGTTCCACTGTATTTATGGAGTACCCCGTATTTACGTTTTCCTCAGTTTCATGTTAGCCTTCAGGCCGATTAACGTAGCCTCCACTGGGGATGAGAACTGACTATTGCTTTCCCCATAAATTACGTTTTCAGTTCCTTCAATAAGGTAAAAAAAGAGGTCCACAGTATTTAGTACCGTGTTTCTAATCCTGAATTCCCATTAATTACGTTTTTTTTTACCAGTTCTTCAAAAACGTAAAAAACGGGTTCCACTATATTTAGTACCCCGAATTAAGTTTTTCCCGTTAATTACGTTTTGTTGAAATTCTTTTCAAAAAAATGTAAAATGGGTTTCATAGATGACTCCTGAATCTAACCCCGAGTTTACGTTTTCCCGCTAATTACCTTTTTTCTTCAGTTCCTGGTTTTCAACGATGTTTTTTCTCACTCGCATCCGGTACCATGTTCCGAACGTCCATAAAGTGATTTTTCAAATTTATACTCGTTAATAAATGTAATTAGTGGAAAAATGTAAATTCAAGGTACTAAATATAGTGGGAAAACTTAATTTCGGGGTACTAAATATATTGGAACTCGCTTTTTACGGTTTTGAGGGAACTGGTAGAAAAACGTAATTAGCGGGAAAACGTAAATTCGGGGTTAGATTCGGGGTACTAAATACTATGGAACCCGTTTTTTACGTTTTTGAAGGAACTGAAAAAAACGTAATTTGTGGGAAAACGTAAATTCGGGGTTTTCTATAAATACAGTGAAACGCACTTTTTACATTTTTTTGAAGGCTGAAACTGGAAAAAACGTAATTTGTGGGAAATGCAAATCGGGGTTCTTATAAATACAGTGGAACGCGTTTATTATGCATTTTGAAGGAACTGAAAAACGTAATTTGTGGGAAAACGTAAATTGGGGTTCTCCATAACAAGAAGTGGAACGCGTTTTTTAAGCATTCAAATAACCGAAAAAAAACGTAATTAGTGGAAATGTATTTAAATCGTTTTATTAAATTTTAATAAGGTGCATTTGATTTTAAAAAAGGTGCATTTGATTTGAAAAAACTGTATAAAAAGGTGCATTTGATTTATAAAAAGGTGCTTTTGATTTATAAAAAGGTGCATTTGATTTATAAAAAGGTGCTTTTGATTTATAAAAAGGTGCATTTGATTTGAAGAAAGGTGCATTTGACGTGAAAAAACTGTAGCAAAGTGTCGTAGTGGCTCAAGTCTAAAAATTAAGGATCCTCAAGGATATTCTGCCCTTAAGCTTCCCACTGTCAGTGTGGACAGAGCGCTTAAGACCTCTTCCCGAAAGATCGCTGACTGATTCACTTCTTTCAAACCGGGCAATTAGGTTTTGAATCATCTTATCTCTCGTAGATATTCTTACATTTAAATGTTGCCGATATTTTTTTGCCGAGTTTCAGTAAAATTTCTTTCACTAGAATAAAAAAAACTCAACGATTTTACTCGTTGCTGAATATCATGCGTTGTCATTTTAAACTCCAAGTGCTTTATAATCTGTAAAAAAAGATTTAAAAATTTAAGTTATGAGGAAAATCGCGTTGATGGTCGAATTGCTAAAGAATTTAAAGACAAACGTAAAACTAAAATATGGTAAAATGTGTCACAGGACTATAGATCGAGCAAAACGAGTTTCACTTTTTACTCAAAAATATTTCAATGATTTAATTAGACCCTGAAACAAAATTGTGTGCGGATTCCGTCAATGTTTCGCCATGTATTTTCATTTTCGCTAATTAAATAATTTTATCTGATGCGAAATAACGTGTACAATTACGCTGCGTCCGTAAAATGCGAAATATCATACGTTTTTCGGCAAATTCTTGCATATTTGACCCGCGGTTTGAATGTAAACGGAGGGGCTTTGTGGGATGGGGGGGGGAGGAGGGGGGAGACGGGGACACGAACGGGTTCCGTGAGAAGAATTACCCTTTCGGAGGCGAATAGCGTAAACTGAATTAT
Organism: Philopotamus ludificatus; assembly: GCA_022495035.1. Classification (NCBI taxonomy): domain Eukaryota; kingdom Metazoa; phylum Arthropoda; class Insecta; order Trichoptera; family Philopotamidae; genus Philopotamus; species Philopotamus ludificatus. The sequence continues at coordinate 8,986 of JAGXCT010036388.1, read as the reverse complement.
CTCGTTCTGTCAGCTTACGGCACCGAACAGAACTGTCGTAAAAAAAATTTACTCCGCTCTCGATAACACGAATTACGACTCGGCGTCCAATATCGGAAATCTCGAGTCGACGTTTCGACAAATGGGCGACGCCGTTTGTGTCGACGATTAGAAAAGCGGCGGCGAACCTGTGGCACGCGATCCACGGCCGCATGGCTGCACAATAATCGTTAATGCAACGCGCGACAATAAATCGACTTTTATACGGCTGAAAAGAAATTTATCGTCGTGATATAACCTCCCCCATTCATTTCCATTTTCGACCATAATAATGCTAAACAACGATATATCGTTGTTCATTTTTTGTCTGAATTTTGAATAATATCATAGCAGTCGAATGAAAAAAATAATAATGGCATAAGTGTATTTATAAAATATTTAATAATTTTTGACATATGATACATGCATTCACTGGCAACAATTCTTTAAGCCATGCAGAAAACTGCATTATCACCTGTGTAACACGAGCGTGGCTTTGACACCTCGGGTGCGAAGCCCTGTAATGATACTAACGTGTCTGAACATGACTTCTGAAATTAGCGAGGGTAGCTCTGACTATTTTTTTTATTTCCATCACGGCGGCTCAAAAATAATCGCGTCGTCCGAAGGGGGTATCTCAGATACCCCAAGTCAAGATTTTGATGACTTATTCATCAATACGTTTCAACATTTAAAAAAAAATGGATTATTCTCGGAATAAATATATTATAATAAGAAAAGTGGAAAGAAATGACGTTTATTCATTGCGATAAAAAGTTTATTCAAACAAAAACTGTACAGTATTATTTTGTTAAATGACTATCATCCATAGAATAGGCATTTTTTATAATACCTCTGACGCTTCCGGCCATTTTTTGTGATTGATGCTGTAGAACTTCTAAAACTAGCTCTCATTTTTGTCTTCCATTATCATTTTGGCGAATCTAACTGTGATTGTTTCCTAAAACCGATAACTTTTTGAGCTGTACCCCCTTTAATCTTTATAATTGGGCACAATACGCATTAGCTCTAATAGTCTGACTAGGTTTCAATAATTCATAATAAATAATCCTAATATTCTAAACATCTCAACAAATACAATAGTCACTACAGTAAAACCCACTTCTCATCTTTAGTAACAATCCATCTAAGAAACAGATTGCTTTCATATTTCGACAGTAGAGATAAAAAAACACTTTTTTTTACTATGCCTTTTAAAATTATTCTTCACTGTTGATCTTGTGATATTGTTTTAATTGTTATACGGAATCGTACTCGGATTAGTTTAACGGTTTAGACGCCACGGCGTGCAGGCACGCGAAACCGGCTAACCAACAGCGCCATGGCAAACGCTACTACGAATTTATTTATGAATAAATGTAATATTTTTAAATGAAAATTAATGCAGATACATCTTTAGAAGGTAATGTGATTGTTAGAATGTCGATATGTTTAGCCGTTTCATTTTAATTGAAGTTTATACGGCAAACGGTAAAAATCCATATAATTGGCTTGGCGATTAAAGGGTTAAGGTGTCATCATCGATTTTAGGAGGTCTCTCTGATTTTGGTTTGTCTTTTCAACCACTTTCACTACGTTTGAACTTCTGAAATCATCTGTAGCACAGTCTAGGTTTTAAGTTATCTCCACAATTATCCCAGATGGTTTGGTATATCCTTAATAATAAAATGCAACAAATGTATTTCTTCAATTTCTAGCTGATGCATTTTTTATTAAAAAATAAGAACAGATAGATTATCAAATAGAGCATTAAAATTATGCCAAATTAAATTAAAGAATTCCCTGAATTCATAGTTTTCCTCGGACACCTATCCGACTACTAGCTTAGCTCAGTCGCGGCTGCCTTATATTATCGAAATAATATCCATGTTACTCACAAACCATAACATTGTTTTATGCTTTTTTATGAATATCAGTTAAATATATATATACATAATCTATTTATATTAATTTAAAATAAATTTAGCCAGTAATCCAAGTGAAACACTTAGTAACATACGATCAAAGTATTTGCCTGAGAGTCTGCCGAGATAAGCACGGTATAGGTTAAGGATTTATAGAATCGTGTCTTTATCCGGTTCTAATCTTTTGATCCTCATTTAGAATTCTTATTTATAGTAAAAAAAATATACCGTAAATATGTTATTATATATATTGATTCATTTGGAATGAAATAATTTGTCTTGAAATCTTTATTAGGGGTCAAGAGCCGATTTATGACAAATCGATAGATAAAAATAGCCAAACTCAGTACAAATCAATCCGATTAAATACAAAAGCCGTCTGGAGTCTGAAGCGTGTCCCACGTGTTTTTATGAACTCAAATCTCATTTTCAGAGACGTTTCAATATAATAATAAAAATATATATGTACAACAAATAGTCTGTTCGGAGTCAGTATTCAATGAAGCAATAAATGACTCGTTGAAAAGGATGTGCATTGAAGGATGAGTTCTCAATGATATCCGTTTAGCTAACAATATGACAATACCAGCGAAAAACGTAGAGGATCTACAGTTGCAGCTCTTAGTTCAAGTAGCCAACTGATATTTGAGTAATAGACGGAAAATATCCAATATTATTATTAAAATATAATATATTGTGTGGTTCAGCTTTTTTGTTATGTTGGTACACTTTTCCTTGACGTATCCTTACATTGATAGACATATTGATTGCTTACTTTATTTTTAACGGCTTGTTAATGGCTACCGAAAAGGTTTTCTGAGATTTTTTACTTGTGGAAAAATTGGAAAACTCGGAAAGCATTTTTGCCTAAAGGCAATAATATTATGATACCATAGCTTCCATATTCAATCGAAAATTGCGTTCTAGAAGTGATTTAAAGGTTGAATCACTTCTAGTGATAAAAGTGTAAATATGTATCAGTGTTCCCTAAGCTTTTATCTTTTATAATAATGGTACATAAGTTTTCTCTATTATTATATTAATTATAATTCAAATAACTTAGTTATGAGTTCTTTAAGCCTGTTTTGATGAACTATTCAGTTTTATGTTGGGCAACCCTCCTATAGCGCTCCCTGCTTTAGAGCGGCGTGTATGGTAGTCCCTTTTTAAGGGCTTCCGTCAAAATTAAAAAAAATCTATAGCATGGAATCTATCTTGTCGCTATATGAGAGTTTACTCTATTATCGAAAGAGTAATGTATTAGAACCAGCATTGATACGTCGTAGAAAATGAGAGCAGAAATTCAATAGCCTTGTTGGAAATTCGAGAATATTCTTTTGACATAGAGGAATCAGTCAATGGAACTCCAATGTTGTTCTTATTATAGATCTTCTCTTTATAGATTTAGAATCCATGGTGTGTAAAAATAGTGATGTATTCGAGCAATATCCAGAATTAATTTCTGATTTTAAGTTCCAATAGAATAGGAGTCAATCGGTCGTTCAACCTAGGCTGTTTTTCTGAAGACCACCGAATCATTAGCTTCTTTTAATAAATATAGAGCTTTGGGCTGTGTTTTGGTGACTTGCTTTTGTCCATTGTGCTGATATTTTTTGTGACGAAAAGCCATCCATCACGAAAGTTCTCAAACGTTTTTATCTCTGCTTTTGATTCAGATCGTGTAGAATCAATTTATCCTGCTTTTATGTTTCAACAATTTCAGGTAAATGAGTTAATACTGTTTGGCTATCAACACTAAACATCAACGATTAATTCACGTGCACTTTGAGAAGGATTTTTTGACTTTCAGTTCGAATTATTCAGCTTTGATTCTGTTTGAGCACGTAACGCATTTAAGGGGTCAAAGTATTGCGTAGTAATCATCATCATCATCATCATAGGCGTAACAGCTATATTATAGAGCCCTGGCCTCATCTGACAACCTTCTCCATTTTATTCTGTCTGCCACCACTCGCTTCATCTTCCGGTAAGTTTCAATGATGCATGTCCCTCTTTACACATGTTAAGGGGGCGCGACAGTGGTACCAAAAAATGGTATCCCATCGTTACCACCAAATTGTTAAGGCACTGGATTCGAAGTAGAGGTTCCCAAAGATTCCTTTGGTACTGGATTCGAAGCAAAGTTTTCTTTGCTCACAAAGAGATGATCTCGATATGAGAGTAAGACTTGAACTCTTTTTTGATGAAAATTACTTCTGCAAAGGTATTTAACTGTTGATCGACGACGATTTGTCGGAGAAGTGTCCGATCCTTCAGCGGTTCTTCGATAGTGTTAAATAAATAATTCTAGAATTTTCTCTCGTTCATAAATATCTTTGACGACCGTCTTTGTATTTTTAATTATGGGCCACTTGCATTGCTTTGGTTTTAGAACCCGTTCTTCACAATGACCGTGGAATTCTTAGGTTGCAATTATTCTATATTGCCCTTCTCTATTCTCCGATGACACAATAGTCATTGTCGACTCTCGATATGATTTGTTTTATTGTTTTCCGCTGGTCTATGTGACAAAGGACGTCCCATCCTTTATTCTTCTGTGCAATGTTTAGTCCCAATGAATTATGTTGGCTTCCTGGATCGCATTGACATACCGAATACTTTTGTTTCGTTAGAGTTTTCGTTTCTTTTAATTTATTTAAATAGCAATTAGTAATGGGCAATATTTTCTTATATTAATCGCGAAGGCTTTTGACAAATGGTGGTCGATTTATAACACATAGTCCAATCACCTGGGTCTTCCTTTCCTTCGGGGATAGGAAGGCTTGTTAACCATTATCCCTTTCGGTTGACTACCTCGCATCCTTGACAAGGCCCATCGGATTCTTGTCCCTCTGACGACAACTGTAACCGGAATATGTCGAATACGTCTCCAAATATTCGTCTTAGAATCCTGCTTTCCAGGATTTCCAGTTGTTGCTCATCTTGTTTTATTAAAACCAAAACAGATCTGTATGTTAGGACGCGTCTGGTGAGGGTCATTTAGCTTGACTTTAGTATTCTTTGAGAGGAATATGAACCGTAAATGCTGTTGAAGTCCAGTTCTTGGTACTCCTAAAATTGGTTCCATTATTATTTGTAATAAGTGACCTGAGATTTGTGAATTCCTGCATGGCTTCGAAGCTGTACTCTTCGACTCTCAGAGGTTTAATGATTCGTCCTTGATTTAAATCATTGAGAACTGCTTGAGATGATTATATCGTCGCAAGAAGTTGCACCGATTTATTAAGAATGGTCAGTTTTTTCCACGCCGAAATCTCTTATTACACCTTCGAATGATATGTCTCTAACAATAAAGATGCTGTCTCAAACCGAGGTGTGGTTTTTCGCTTCAATTCCGGGTTTAAAAACGTTTTTTTTTACAATTTTTCAGTTTAGTTCCGGTTCCAATTTTTCTCCTCGAACTTTTTCATCGAGGAACGAAAAGCATACTGATATATCACTGAACGATAGATTGTTTTACGCCGTGTCTTCATTAACATACATAGTTGCATCAGAGTACCTCGACATGTTTAATGCGTGAAGATGCTTAACACAAAACAATTTAGATAAGCGCTATCGGTTATATTGCTCAATCTCGGAGATCTGCACGCCGTTTAATGTGATTATTGCGCATTTTGTATGCAAGTTCTATGATCTCGTTAAAAGTTTCCGTATTTATTATATACTTTTAACGAGACTTACATAAAGCAAACGAAGCGGACTCAAAGTATTCACACTTTAAAGATAGAGTGCTTTTATCGGGGGGACTTTAGTACTTAGTCATAGCCGCGCTTCGAGACGGTAATGCATTCGTGTTAAAAAAAATATACAGAGCCCGGAAAAGTTTCAGCTACGCGAAATACTTCACCTCATGTGCATAGTACCTACCGTGCGAAAAATATGTATTGGGTGTAGTAAAAACTCTTGTCGTATTTTCAAAGGGTAGTTTTAGAAACAGTTGTTTTTTGGTCCTTTGACGAGTCAAGACGTGTTATTTTATTGTGTGGTTGTTGAGACACGTCTCCGCCTGTGTTCAATACAAAAAAAATCGTTTCAAAGACCATTTGCAAAACTGCATACTCTTTCAGTTTAACTCCAAGAAAAGCGCAAAAATCGCTACAATAAATATTTGCGACATTTATGGAGATGTATTAGATGTCAGAAAATGTCAACGCTGGACAGAAAATTCAAATCCGAAAATTTTGACCTAAAAGATGAGCCTCGAAGTGAACGTCCCTGTACAGTAAATAAAGCCGTCATATAATCTCAAATTGAAAAAAACCCAACTATAATCATCAAAGAACTGTCAAATATAACCGGAACAAAGTGGTCCATCACCCAGAAATGTCTGAAAAAATGAGAAAGATTCAGAAAGAAGGAATTTTAGGACAAAATCTTCCTCCTCCACGATAATGCACCTCCCCATTTCGCAGATTTGTCCCTTGAAAAAATAGATGACTTGAGTTTTTGACAGTTTTACTGCATCCTGCTTACTCGCCAGACTTAGCCCTTCATACTACGATTTGTTTCGTTCTATGATACACTTTTTTAAAAATAAATCATTCCAAACGAGTGAAGTGAAATCGGCCACTTCTGATTTTTTTAATTCCAAGTCAGCAGAATTTTTCAAGAAAGGTATTTTTTAAATTTGGAGAATAGATGGCAGAAGGACATATAATGTAATGGTTATTAATTAATAAATGAATGTAATGGTAACTAATATTTATTAAAAAAATAATTTCCATCATCAACACTTTTTGCCAGCGTAAAGGCAATTGTTCAATTTCCTCTTAAAAAAGTCCTTTGATTAATTATTGAAAAACTTTTTCAAGTGCGTTTTCACTTCTCCAGCATTATTACAGTTTTTCAGCTCTTAATGTATGCTCTTATTATCTGCAAAGGTGGTAATCCGGTGAATAAGATGAATAAGTTAAAAGCTCTAATACAAGCTCCCTTATTTTTTCCTGTGTTATTTTTCCAACGTGAGGCCTCACGTTATCTTGTTGAAGTATCTTTTTTTGTTATTCACCAAAAGAGATCGTTTTTTATGAGCACTTGTTACATTCCCTCGAGTTGTTTATAATACACTGTCGCTGTAACGGTCTGATCAGGTTTAAACAAATTCATAGGGTGTAATTCCAGACAAATCCAACCACATCGAAATAAGGACCTTCTTTATTGTTAGTGATGGTCGAGGGATCGGAACAAGTACTTCTCCGGAAGAAAACCATTGTTTTTTTCGTACAGGCTTATTGTATAGCACCCACTTCTCATCTCCAGTTACAATTTTCCGCAAAAACGGATTGGCTTCATACCGAGACAAAAAAAGGCGCAGATGATACGCCGTTGATCGAGTGCCGTCTCCATCAATTCACAAGAAATCCAAATTCCTTACCTGTACATTTTTCTTATGCGACGAAGATGATCCTGAACAGCCAATCTTCAATGATAATTCCTCAATTGTTTGGCGAGGATCGAAATCCATCATCGCCTTCAGGATATCGAAGCAATTTTGATTACTTTTCGGTTCCCCGAAAATATAAATGATTTTTTATCCGATTTGGACTTAAGTTCATCAACAAAAAATGCTTGTTCACAAATGTTTAGTGCTTTCAAACAAAGCTCAGCAATTTGCAGCTTTTTCACGCAGATTTGATAACGGTATGCGAGATAGTATGTTTGTGTACGAAAACACACACACAGGCTTATATCCCCTCTGGCGGGCAACCATAGAAATTCAACAATGCTCCACTTCTGGTATTGTTTCCGGCGAACAATTGCACGAGCGATAAAAAAAAATTTAAAACTATTTCACCTCTCTGGACTCTTCTCCAATACAGTAATCCGATATTATTAGCGTTAATACTTGATTTAACCCGTTGGTAATTTACCGCGTCGACCTGGTACGCTCCGGAAGTTTTATAATGGAGAGATATTCGTTATTTCCAAGGGTTAATGTACGTGTTTTTTTATTCGTCGGCTTTATTCATTTTGCCAAGGAAATTATTTAAGATTTCATAAATGCCATAATCAAATTAGAGAAAGAAAAATATTACCGTGAATTAGAGAGCGGAAAGCTTGAGAAATGAATGTGCGTAGCTGTTATAAGTGAAATTTCAACGAGTATAATGAAAGCTGGCTATCGTTAGATATGATTAGTTTTAATAATTTGATATAAGAAAAATTATCCCATAAATTATGCGGTTTTTAAATTGCATGCACTAAAAGTCGAATGGAGTTGGGATAAACTACCATGAGTAGTATTCGATTTTAACAATTATAATCAGTTGCGGCTCGTGGATAAAATTATTTGGGGGTGCTTCAAATGATTAAAAATTAGGCGCAGCGCAACTCGAGACCCCCCCCCCCTGCCGTTCCGCATCCATCCAAAACACGACGCTGGTAGCGCTACCAGCATCCTCGTTCTAAAAAAGATTTTTTTGTAGAGAGGAAATTTTCATACCCCATTGTGGTGGTATTGCCAGATTCCTACCGGCTAAAACCTCTCTTCCACTTCAAACCGCCCACACGGTATTGTCTTTTGATATTGTTCGTTGAAGTGGCTATCTTTTGGTACTCCTACCGCGCATCCTTATTCACCACCGTAATTGGTAGCCGTATTGACCTCTTGACTGTTCTTTGGTAAATATCACTACTCCGGAAAATGTGGATAGCATCTTTTGCTCTTGCTCTCTGTCTACTAGAAGTTTGCCCTACCATTTCTCTTACTAGGTTATCGTATGGCGTCAAAGAGTTCCTTTGGCATTTCTGCAAACAAATCTATTGGTAGTAGACCAGCTAGCACCAACATCGCGTTTTCTAAAACTGTCGAGTACATCGAGCTCGCTTTCATTGCTAGTGCCACATTGGTGTTTCATACAAACGATCAGAATGGACGGCGTTTGCATATATCATCCTTCATTTCTGTTTTCGGCCATCTAGAATCATCATTCGAGAGCATCTGAACGATTGACCAAAGAGGATCAGAAAACCGCCAAGTTTTACCTCCCAGTGGCTGCAATTTTCGATCGTGTGGTTGGCGA
>JAGXCT010036387.1:7003-34358 GCA_022495035.1 Philopotamus ludificatus | reverse complement strand
AAAAGTTGAGACTGTTGAAACAAAACGGTTCTGATTTTTTTCGAATAATTTAATAACTCTTTTAATATACATAAATCCTACACGTTACAAACTTTTTGTATTCGTCTAAAAAAATCTGAATAATAAATATTATAAATACTCATTATCCTTTGTTATCAGCAATTGCGAAAAAATTGCGTGATGTTTTTTCTCGCTCGCATCCTGTATGATGTGCCGAGTGCGAGTGAAACGTGCGATTGACACGTGCTGCGAATGCTCAGCCTACGACGTGTCACATTGATTAGTTAAAAAAAAAATACCGATCAAATTATGAAGCAACAATTTTTATTCATAGAATATCTTGACTTGAAATGCTTGGGGTACCCCCTTCGGACGACGAGGTTGTTTTTCGAGCCGCCGTAAGGGGGGGGGGGGTTAACAAAAACCAAATTAAATCATACATTTTTATCCTAAGAAGAATAAAAAATGCATATATTTTGAGATGGAACATAATTTGCGAGAAAGCAAACTTCAGAAAAGTCGAAAATAATAGTTTTATCTAAAAAATAGAGCATAAAACACAAGGAAACGCGTCAAATGAATTTCGAGATTCGTCGAAAGGGTAGTCTTAACATTTAAGACAAGTTTTTTTTTAACTTTTTGAAATAAATTCTGCATTTTTAAAGAAACATAGCAAACTAATAACTCACATTCAAAGCGTTTTAAGTGCTAGACGCAACGAAGAATGATGAAGAATCCATGGAACGCGTTAAAATAAAGTTGTGTTTCAACTTGAACATGAAGAGAGGGAGTTTCAGAACATCTACAATCTAGAATCAGCTACAAACTTCGAAAAATGGATGATAAACGATGCGATTGGATAGAAAGAAGTACAAAATTGGTCAAAAAGAACCGAGTACATCAATTTTTAATGACTATTTTTATTTGCGGAATGAAGAATGGCCTTCTGCATACCTTCGCCGAGGTAAAAGTGAAGGTAACCGGTGGTTCTGAAGAAAGAAACTGTCGTGACTTCGTAATTTTTGCAACTGAACCGGGTTGGGAGACATAGATCTTTTGCAGATCGCGAAAAATAGACACTTATTTGAAGAAAAGACAAAGACAAGTGGATCGCCTACGTCTGAAAACGGACAAGGCACGCAAAGATGAAGAAAAGAAGCACACAATTTAAAAGAAAATTACAATCTATGCAAAAAATAGAGCATATAATTCAAAATAGTGCCGAAGAAAGATCAAACTAGGATATTCTTCCTAAAAGATAGTAAATATCTCTATTTTTTTGTTGCTCAAGCGTTGTACGCTGCTTTTTTTTATCAAGGCTTGATCACTAGCAAGGTCGCTGAAGCAATAAAAGAAATTTATGATCAAGTGTAAACAATGCGCAGATGTCACTTTTAGTACTAAAAAGAATTAAATCTGGCGATAGAAATATTCAAGAGATGCGCTAAAATCTATTGACGGATACAGATCTTCGATAAATCATTGAAGAACTGTCACAGAAATTTGGGTCTCCATGATTTAGAATATAATTGCAGACATAACGCATCGGAAAATCGAATAAAATGTGTTTTAATATATAAAACAGATCCATGGAGCATGTGACGTAGAAAATTTGGACCTGGATGCAAAGGTGGCCCAAGCCGCACCTGGGGCCTCATTAATCCAAGGGGCCTCAAAGATCAATTATTTTCTTTTCGTTATAAAAATAATCACTAAATTTAATTGACATATGAATGACGCAAGCTATGGCATATTTTTCAGGTAGCTACCCAAACGGTCATACTTCTAATCATGAGCATAGAATGCATATTATAAGGCGTACGTTAATGAAAATATTTTGAGGGGGGGGGGTTTAACATGCTTAATCTGCCACTGCCTCTCCTCTCATTTATTTAAAATATATATAAAAGCTTTATATTTTTTTAGAAAAATTCTGGGGCCCCAAATGCTGAGGCCCCTGGTGCAAAGCATCGGGGGCCTCACTGCACAAGAAGTGGAAAGAACAACTTTGCTTCATCCTCGATGGTTAATTGGTGTTATGTTGAATATTAACACACATCGAAAGGAAGACGTTCCGCTCTGATACGATCGCATACTCGAATCTTATTATAATGGTACGAAATGGAAATTGCTGATTTTTTTAACGCGGAATGCGATGGATTTGCGACAATGGCGGTGCCTATCTCCTCTTCCGCTTCCTTCTACATTGCTCTAGCGCGAAAAATGGAGTATTACTCAACCAGTTCCGCCATATCTCAGCGTCTGATAAGATTTAGAATAAAAAAAGTCATGCGAATATGGCACCGCAAGCCCGTGAGAAACTCGATTCAACACCGGTAGAAAGCTGACATCTGAAACTGGGCCAAAGTTGATATCTCCGACGGCTCGAAATTGGCGCAAAAAAAAAATGCAAAAATATTGTTTCGATGGGGTCGTCGACCAGCACCGTATATATTTCTAGATAACCGATTCCGCGATGATCGCAATTAGCGATGTGTACCATCGTTTGCATAGCGGCGATGAGTGATGGTAATGAGCGAATTAATCACATGCAAACCGCTCATTCATGCGAGCGACTGAACTGGATTTGGATGCGCGTGCGCATCTGTGGCTAACCCCCTTGCGTTTGGGCACAGAATGATTATAATTTCGATATGCTTTCACGATGCACAAACAAAATTGCGGATTCGGCATAATTTAAATGGAAAAAAAATATTTTTTAATAAACAATTAACACAAAAAATAATCAAATTTGCATAAATAATTTTATGTTATTTAATTTTCATCAAAATATCGTCGTTATGGCAACATTCAGTAGGATTTACGAACTGCTACGAAATCATATTCATCATTAGAAGAGATAGCCGACCGATCAGATTTAGCACTTGAGGCCCCACGGCCGGATCCTGACTTTTTGGGGCCTAATGCTAAATACATTTCAGGGGGCCTTAATAGAATATAATTGGAAAGTGGGGAAGATTTCGGCTGTAAAAATTGATAATTATAATATAATTTTTTTTGGGTACCCAAAAACCATAACGTCAGATCAACGTTTCTACTTCAATATTTAAAATTGTATGCATCTGTAATGCAATCACTAGATCGTTTTTAGGTTTAATAATTTTTTTGTTTATAAAAAAAGTAAAATACTGAATTCTTTTGGCCCCAGGCGCAATTGAGGCCCCACGAAAAAATACCGAAAACTAACAAAATTCATCCAAGAAAATATGTAAAAGTGAGTAATAATTTCATTAGTTACATGAAAATTCCAAAAATCGATAATTTACAATATTTTTGAGTAGTCAGATTTTGTCAACAGCTCGCAGATGACCATATATCATAAATATTGATTTAAATCAATATGTATGTATTTTTTAATGTTTATGAAGGATATTTATATTCGCATCAATTTATTTAAATAGACAGAAAGAACAACAAAATTCAACTTCTTATTTTGTATTGCTTCTTCTCTTTCTTTTTTTATTAGTTGATCACGACGATACATTCTTTTTAAAAAATATTCAGGGGCCCCTCGAGGGGGGGCCTTAAATGCTGAGGCCCCCAATGTCTTGCATCATTTTTCTCCGGATATCTACGTGCTTGATGCAATGGCTCCTAAATCTTATCATGCATTTCGTTACGGATTAAGGATTTAAGGCAATTCAATATGTTGAAGATACGAGTTATTATCAATTCAGAGACAAATAAAAATCACAACAAGTATTTAAAGTTAACAAACCACCTGAAAGTAATAAAAACCCAAGAAGAAATACATTCCGCACCATGATCTGCGGAACAGTCGTCAGAAATGTTGACAGCTAAGATAAACATGTCTTTTATTTTAGGAAATATTGCTAGATTATGAATTATTTCATTTATTATCTTGAGGACCTATGAATTTTAAAGCCCCGAGTGCATCTAATGGTAAATCCATCACTGGATCAGATCAAGAAAATACTTTTTCATAAGCAGATCTATAACAGACTTCATCGTCGTTCATTCTTAATATGTTTTATTTAAAAATACAATCAATGATCATCACGTTTTCATAGAATTTTAAGCGATAACGCGAGATTTATGAACTTTTTGAGTAAAAATATAATAAACACAATGTAACGTAGTCGAATTTTACTGCGGAGATGAAGAATATATAAAGTTTATCCCTCACGATCATTTGTAAAACAAAGTTTTTCTATTAAACTAGGAAAAAGTGCTTATATTTAATTTTTATTACTTAACGACGTTATTGCAGAAGCGTTTTTATATATAAAAATATACTTGTCCTACATATTTAAACATAACGCAATATCTTATTTATAATTCTACGCCGATATATATCATCGGATGATACATGATTATAAAGGAATATATAGTCGTTCTATGATATTATTATCACGTTATTGTAACGGAATAATATTTAATTGTTTAAGCGGTAAATATTGTATTTTAATTGACGTCGTAACGAACGATTCAGGGTGTTTATGTATGATTTGATTCTCACCTTTCCGTTGTATAATGACTCGCAGCAGCGGTCGAGCGATGTGCAACGCTCTGCCGAGGTTGTCATCGTTATTAATCGGCAGCAGGTCTCCATCGCTCGGATCCGTATAAGACACTAAAAAGGCTATGCCTGCCAATCCGTGCAGTCGCTCGATGAGCGACTTGAACTCGTCATATTTGGGCGATTCCGCTCGTCCTAGCGAGAACCTCCGGAACTCCGCGTCGAACTAAAAACAATACGGATCAATCAGCGGTGGCAAGACAGACGCACTAGAGATAACGACGGATAATTGCACAACGACAGGTTAGGAGGACGGAAGGAAGTTGCGGGATGAGTAAGGGGCACGGAATGCAGCTGTCAGCGGACCTTGCTCTTGACCTCGACGCAGAGGCTGTCGGCGCGGGCGGCGCGGCTCTTGGACATGGGGCCGGCGGGCCGCAGCCGCCGCGCATCACTGCCGCCCAGTGACGTCAGCGTGGCCGCGCACGCGCACCGCCGTGCCGCACCGCGGTCCGGGACGAATGGAGGCCGCAAAGTCGCCGCCGCCGGCCATGCCCGTCCCTCCCTTTTGTGGCCAAATATTTTATTATTTTTAAAATATTGAAAAAAATACGCGACGTCATTTGCGCTGCGTTAAATGATTTACGGCATACAGCTAAAAATAATTAACATATTTTAATCGTTAAATTACGAAGAATCGCGATTGCACTTTTCTTGTATTGTGTCATCATTCTCTCGAAAAGAGGTGTCAAAAAAGGGGAAAAACAAATGTCAAAGATCACTAACCTCGTCTAACATTAAAAAATAACGATCCAGTGGCTGTCATGAATTCTTAATCAATATCTTGACTTTTTTAAAAAATGAATTACTCTAAGAATAAAAATAGTTATTCATTTGTATATATATATTAGAAGAAAAATCCAAAATATCGACCAAATTTTGCGCACACAGCGACGATTCGCAGCAAACAGAGCCGCACCCCCAGTTCTCGCGGTACGTTTCACTCGCACTTGGCACATCGTCCCGGATGCGAGCGAAAAAAAACTTGACCCCGATTTTAATTTTTTTACAATAAAAGTCAATGATTATTTATAATATTTATTTTTTAGACTTTTATAGACAAATACAAATGGTTTGTGACGTGTTGGATTTATATTAAAAGAGTTATTCCAGAAAGTCACAAACTTGAGGTCCCATATAGACCCCATTAGACACGTCTAGGTTGACGGTGTAATCTTAATTGAAAAAAAAACTGAAAATGTTATGGTGTATGTATGCTTCTCATAATGCTTCCTCTATTAACTTATCCACTGATCACACAAGTAGTCAGCCAATTTTAAAATTTAGTTTGAAATCACTTATAGTTTATCAAAATATCTTTCCACACTATTTCTAATTGTATTCCTTTTGAAATATTTATTTTTTTATAAAAAATCAAGATCTTTTCCAATTCGTGGGTGAGACGTATAGGCCCAAAAGATTATTTAGCAAACAACTTGAACCAAGTTTTTTTTATTCAATTAAAAAAAATGTGCTAATATTTCTAATGAATATCTCTTTTAATAAATTTGTAAAAAAAACTATAATGAAACTAACTCATAGATTCGACTAAATGTGGACAAATTGGAAAGGGTTAAGGTATCTAGGGACCTCTATTGACATGTAAATCGTGAATTATCGACCAAATTGTGTCTGAAAAGATTTCAGAGCTACGATGCAATAAGGGCAAATTTTAAATGGGCAGGGGGCCTTGGAGGACCTCGGGGGCCTCAGGGGGCCTCGATACCCTGCTTAATACGAAAGGAGTCCGATTTCAGTCTGGTAAGGAGTCTAGCTTCAGTGATCATGAGAAAATTATTTACATGTGATATGGTGAAAACGATTGCTTGGATTCTCGTGATTATTACATATTAAAAAAAAATATGAACCATGTTTTTTTATTATTTATCCGAGACTTACCCAAATTAAACATTTTCCCGCTCTCATCGTTTTAAGGTTACTTAAAAACTATGAATCTATTGTATTATTGAAAGGGCCTAATTTATTAAGATATTTTACTCTAATATTGAATTTCCAAGAAGATGAATACACACGTCTAAATGATACCATTAAAAAAATGATCCAAACAAGGTAAAATTTATACAAATTATTCAACCAATAATTCAAAGGTAAGGAAATGCCTTTGTGCGTCATTTTACATCAGGTAACAAAACTCCTCCAAAGAAGAAAATATTTTTTTTAAATGTGTAGAAAAAACCAGCAGAAAATTCACATTTATAACAGATTTATTAATGAAGATGATGTATCTACATATCACTAATAAAATTAATGCAAATTTAATTAATAATTTAAAAAGAAAGCTTTAATGTTTTGATAAATCGTTGCCTAGGTGACGTGAATTCAAACAAAGCTCTCCAACGTCACTGATTAGATTGGATATATTTTTACTAAATGACATAATTAAGTTATTAAAAAAATATGAAAGATCCGAGTGTTAAAAACACGATAATATTCAACGCATCTAAAAATGAATTATTCAAAGTACACGAAAACTATAAGATTTTCCATAGAAAATTAAAATCCAATTGGAAAATTACGATGTATATTATTTTAATATATCAATAAACAATATTTTAATCATAATGACATAAAATTTTATTTATAATTATTAGAAATCGTGATGAAATAAATGCAAACGTATTGAACGAAGCGGTGGCGATAATAATTCCGACTCCGCAGGATGTGTTTACGGATTCAGAGTTCTCCTGTCTCAAGCAATTCGTTACGGATGGAGGCGCCGTTCTCGTTACACTCACCGACGGCGGAGAGGACAACAATAATACTAATATCAATTTTTTCCTCGAAGAGTACGGAGTCGTAATCAATAACGGTATTCCAGAATATTTTGTTTGATATTGTGCAGACTTAGAGTTCGTATATTGACGAGTATACGTTGCAGATTGTGTCGTCAGGATTAAGTATCACAAATATTTTCATCCGAAACAATGTTTTGTGACCAATGGCATCTTAAACCGATCGATTACTAAGGCCATTTTTAAAATGCCCAATTATAAACCTGACGTCGATGGGTATTTTATACATTGTGTTTGATTCTAAGTATATTTTATTTTATTTATAATTTAACGACACGATTGCAGAGACGATTCTGAATCACCATCGTTTGTATATCCATATGGTGCTACTATAAATGTGAAAAAACCATCCGTAGCAATCCTTTCGAGCGGTGAAACTGCTTATCCAGTTAAGAGACCCCTAGCGTCTTTTTATACAGGAGAAAAAAATGGTAATCATTTGCGATTCTCATATTATTTTAAAGAAATTTAAACGTTTATTTTATTATTTGTTAAGGAAAACTTGTCGTATTTGGCTCCGGTCATTTCTTCGACGATCAATATATCGAGCAAGAATGTAACGATCATATCAGAGAAATAATAATGGGATTTATAACATCAACGAATCCATTACAACTTCATCCTGTTGATGCTGATGATCCAGACGTAAGTTAATTTAATTCATATTGAATATTACAATGAAATTATACGGGTTTTTATTTTTTTTTTAGATAAATGTGTATCGGACATTACCAGATACAGTTTTTATGTCGGAGATATTACGTCCATGTTTAACTGCCGGAGACGAGGGTGAAAGTTTGAACGATAGGGCCAACCATTCAAAACAATTGGATTTTACGAGCATGATTGATATGCATTTATTTTCATTTAATTACAATAACGGTATAATATTTTTTTATTAACGTCTTTATAAATGTATGATACATTTAATTTAAATATTTTTTAGTGCCGGAAGCGATTCAATTGTATCAATCACTGGGAATGAAGCACGAACCGTTAAAACTCATAAAGCCGCAGTTAGAAACGCCTTTGCCGCCTTTACAAGTCGCTGTAAATATATTTTAAAAGCTATCATTACGAATATATTATGAGTTTAAATATTTTATTAATTTCTTAGGTATTTCCTCCGACGTTTCGGGATTTATCCGCTCCACCGCTCGAATTATTTGATCTCGACGATGCATTCAGCTCGGAAACGTCAAGATTAGCTCAATTAACGAATAAATGTCTTGGTCCGACGATACGTGGTAAACCTAAACCTGCCGATCAAACGTCCAGCAAACAAATTGAAGCCGATCTCGAATATTTTATACGAGAATGCGGAAGGATATTCAAAGTCGGCAAAGATCCGACGATACTGAACGGAAAACAAATATTAAACTCGATAGGGCTGCAAATAGCTCAATTTAAAAAGATCGGAAAGAAAGAATGATTGCGTTATAATGATATTTATTTATTTAATAAACATGTCGTTTTAATAATTATGTATTATTTAACAAATCCCTGACTTGTAGAGTCAACCATTCGACTCCTTGCTGAAGACCCTCTCCGGTTAATGCGTTTGATGCGCAAATATGCCACGGCTTATCGATGATACGCTCCAATCCTAATCCTATAAATAAAACAATCAATTAATAAGCCTTATATTATGAATTAAGATATTTAATTCTAACCTGCTGCTATCTTTACGCTCGATAACGAATCGGGACAATCCATTTTATTAGCAAAAAATAATATCGGTAACCTACGACCGGCTATATCCGGATGCTGTAATAAAAGATCTAACTCATCTTTTACTACGACTGAAAATAAATAAAGAATGAGTATATAGAACACACCGATATGATATCCGATTAATTTTCACCTAATCTAAGCCGATCGCTAGAATCGATCACGAATATAATCGCATGAGCATCCCGGTAATGATGTTCCCATAGAGAGCGGTGTCGTCCATGTCCCGACATATCCCATGCTGTGAATCCGACCCCACCACCTGATGAAATATTATATTTATTTCTTACGATTGAAAAAATATGTTATTTTATAAAATATGTATTCACTTTGAAATTTTTCGACGTTGAATCCGACCGTCGGTGTCGAATGATGAACTCGTCGCTCTTCCGGTTTAAATCTATCGACGACCGTCGATTTTCCGCTATTATTGAGACCTATAACCAACACGCTTGCTTCACGCCTTTTTAAACCGAGCCAATTCGATAAACGATCGAATAATCCCATTCTAACAATCGCCCTAAAAATTATTACTCCGTTAATAACGAATATAAATACATAAATTATAACTACTAACCTTTAATTATTTCAATACTTAAATTTATATATTTACGAGCTTCGGATTGCGTTAAAACTATTCTAAACGAATAATATTCATAGTTATTTTATATATAAACTTATACTTTAGTAAGATCTAAATTTAAGTGCGTGTAAATCTAACGGATGACATTTATTTTCGTATATCAATACTTTCCAGTTGTCATGGTAACGAAATCACTACTTCACAAAAATGCAAATTTTAGGTTATATCAATAAAATTGAAACACTGCGTTGTATATGAATTATTTTTATTAAAATACATAAAATTCTATAATACATATATAAAAATATACATATTTATACATTATATAAGGCACTCTTTATAATAAATTGTCAATGAGGAGTTATAAAAATTATATAAAAACCGAACAGCCTCATAACGGCTATTCAAAAATATACAATAACATTTAATATTCTATAGAGAACTCACCAGGAGTGTCATCAATTTGATCAAACATAATACAAAATCAAAAATTATTGATTTATCACATCACAACCGATAGATAAAAAATAGTATCTAACAGGATGTAAAAATGTATCACTTTGGCTTCGAAGTTTTAAAGTCTTAGACAATACATAACATCATTTATGCAATCACAAATAGTAATTCATATCAGAGTAATTGAACAATAACTCAAAAGTATTTAATAAAAAAAATATTATTGAAGAATATTCCAATACGAACAGGGGCAGCTCGTCATTAGGGGCAACCGGGGCACTGCACCACATTCATTTTTCCTAATATAAAACAATATATAGCTGAAATATGCGAACAGAACCGTATCGGCCATGGTCACGTGGTCACTAGCTTTGATGCAAACGAGTGTTATTGTTTGGTTAGGTAGTGGAGGTAAAGAGAAAAGTTCCGTATTACCCTATACATTAATACTGGCTCTACGGATAAGCACGGCAAACTCACGTCCAAATAAGGCCCGGACTTCGGTCAACCAGGGGAAGGGAGGACTCCGCAGTGGTCGGGAGCAACCACACACACCACACCCTGTGGATACTGGGCTATATGAGGCCATGTTTATCAGTGACGAAGCGTGCAGTCGAATCCCTTCCTGCCCTTCTCCAGTCCCGCATCACAAAGCATGCGATCGGGCCGAATTGTGCGGGATTGTCACTTCCGCACACTCTATTGCTTACTCTTAAGCCCGGCAAGTTCCCGCGTGCCCCGCTGTAGCTAAGATGTCTCTTCAGATGTTTCACCAGACTACAGCCTTCCCATCAGACTAAGCTCCTTTCATCATCTAGACTTGAAGAGTTCGACTGGGAGTCAATTGCTCCTCCTTGGGTCCCGGGTGACAACAGGGATGTCGCCGCCGAGGAGGAACCACAAGGCGCACCACCCACCGGTGTAACCTCTTCCGTTGGGTGTGGTTACACCGGCGACTCTCACCAAGGATCCCTCTGTTAGTTTCGGAGGACGGAGAAACCGTAGTGACCTGCCTGGTAAGTTGACTCGCGGGTGCTGCCCGGAGATTACCGTATACAGAAGGTCGCTTTTTGTTTGTTGCGTAAGTCTGTTTGTAGCAGGTTTCTATCGACCCCTGGACACGTGGTCGCTATCCTCAGTTTAGCTGTTGGTCCGACGCAAATGAGTGTTGTTGTTGTCAATCAGTGGGGGTAGAGAGAAAAGTTCCATATTACCGTATACAGAAGGTTGCTTTTCGTTGGCTGCGTAATGCTCTGTTTGGGGCAGTTCTGTATATGCCCAGCTGGTCTATATTTTCTACTTGATAAATAAACAAAAAATATTTTTATTTAATTTTGCAATAAAAAATTTGACAGTTCTTATTATTTTCTTGGTTCGACCGCACTATACTAAAATTATAGTTCTTTTTTTTTTAAAAAAAAGGGGGGGGGGGGTACATCAACCTCATTATGTCCCGCCAGTTTTTAAAGTCATGAGCCACCCCTGAATACGACAAATATTAAGCGAATTTTATTATAAGTCACAAAATTAAATAAATAAAAATATTTAGCTAAGAAATATTACGCAGATATTTCGTATAAATAAAATAAAAAAGAAAAAGTGATCAGAAAATACATTATAATCGAATATTATGTCTCGAAAATTAATTTCGCCAATTGATTCCTCCCTCCGACTGCGACGGATACGAAATTACTCTTGGATAATTGAAGCAAACACTTCTCCGTCAGCGATACGTCTCCGAATGGCACGTAATTCTCTTCCAACGATTCGATATCCGGCAGCGATGAATTTTTATAAGCGTCGACCGGAGGACAAAACAGTGTCTCGTCATATTTGAACGTCAGACTCGGCTCGACGGCTCTGAACACGTGCAGATTGGTCGAATACTTTACAAACATCTCGTAGACGGATTGTACATTGTCATATGTCTTAGCGAGCAAAATTTCAATGTCCTTATCCGATCGAACGATCGGATACATTTCCACGATAGTCTTACGCACTGAAATAAAATAAATATAATTATGCATATTAATCGTTTTATATTATTTAAACGATGATAATCGTACCTGCTACGTAATCTCTACTGTAGAATGATAATATCGTATAGTCCCAAGGAGCAAAGCGTCCGGACGTTTTACTGGGCGTCGGTCCTGTTGATAACGACGGATGATAATGTTGGAAACCTAATGCGCTATACACTTGAAAGCCAGGCACTGTGTTCATACGAACCTAAAATAAAGCAATTATTCATAAATTATAAGATCTCATTCTCGAGGGCATTAAATTTTATAAAGTTATTTGGATGAAATGATCGTTTTTTTTAAATATTGTTGAGTTTTGATTGACATTTTGTAGGCTATTTGTCGCATTTTTGTTGTTTTTGTATTGGTATTGGTGTTTTGGTGTGCTCGGTGATTACGACTTCTTCCTAAACCTGAGAAAAAAAAACCATTGTTTGGCATTTCCTAACTTTTAAGTTAAGAGCACAATCATTCAAGGAGAAAAAAAAAATATTCCAAGAAATAATCCTGGAAGTAGAAGATTTACTAAATTTGACAGTCATTTCTGTCTTAGAAAAAATGGGCAACAAAAAAGATCAGATTTTTAGCTACTTTGGACATCTCACTAGAAGAAACGATAGTTTGGAGTAGCTCGTCGCACTTGTAGTAATCTACAAGGGCGGATTTCCCCTTAGGCTCATAAGGCGCGCGCCTGGGGCCTCATTAATTCAGGGGGCTTTAAATTTCAGGTCTTAAAACTAAATAAAGAGATCATCAAGAGACAATTATAAAAGTTGTTTTTTTTCATGATGTGAGTGATTTAGGACTATCACTGCCATAAAAATCAATCATAACAATTCAATTTTTTGGTTTTTAGTGTCCAGAAGTTCCAGCTTCTTATAAAGAAGCTGAATTACGGTTAATGAAGTAGAACAGACCATACTTAGCACCATTACGTTCGGAATCAGACCTTCAAAGAGAGTCGATGGCAACACGGAATGTTTTTGATTATAATTAAAGCATCTCTCCCCATCTGATATTAAATTTCTGATAAAAAATTTAATTCTGATATTAAATTTAACTACCTTAGAAGATAAATTAAATCTCAGAATTTGAGAGTTATTGAGATAGTTATTGAGTGTTAACACTTTCACTGCTACGCCCTAGACGTTCATGGGCACTTGATTAACATACATTTGTGAAACTTTAACTTGTGTTTGCATGTAAATTAGAGAGAATTTACTCGAAGAACTGCTTTAAAAATCAGTTCACAAACACTGCTAATAATAAATCAACAACTAATGTCAAGAAACTTAAAAAAAGCAATAAAAAAATCAGTTTTACAGTCAAATTGCAAGCGCCTAGGGACATTCGGTAAAAAACAGCACCTCAACTAAATATTTGTTTCATTTAAAAACATCAATCATTTCACAATAACTATTTTTTTTTAAATAAAATAGCATAAGTTTACGCACTCTATTTAAATAATCAGATTTCATTTCCATCTGCGGTCGTCCCATTAAAACTAAACTATCCAACGGCAATTTTCTCAACGCCAAATCTAATATAGATATTCCCATCAATCCCGGTTCGTCGAGTATATGCGGAGACGCCGGCAATCGTATCGATAACCAAGCAACTTTCAGTCCGTCGTTTTTAAATTTCTCCGATAATTCGAGAGCGCTCGTTTTTAATGCACCGTAATTATCCTCCGGCCCTTTGCTGGCAGCCTCGGCAGGATACATCAAAACCTATATTTTAAAAAAATCGTTTTTTAAATATTTCGTGAAATAATATAACATAAATTAATATTTAAAATATATAATTACCAATAATAAAAATACTTTATCCTTTCGTTCCATGCATACGGCCTCAAAATATCGAAGAAATTTACTGCCCATGTTTATTTCGAATTGCCAAATCGGAATGATGAAAGCGATTCGTGTATTTTCGGTAACGTACGGAGCCGGCAATACGGCGGCTTTACCCAACGGTTTGAACACCTCCATACGCTTCATGATCATTTTATTATCGTCATCCTTCGAATAATGAAAATTCATGTCTAAGATATAACTCATTCCTTTCGATGGATCAAATCTACGATATCCATTCACTAACGAATGGTACGTAAGATGCGGATTATCATTTTGTATTTTTAGCGCAATTGATTTAACGACGTTCTGAAAATGAATCAAATTATATCAATATTTCGCATAAAAAGACGGAAATATTATACGTATTAATTAGTATTTACGTCTAGATCTCGTTTTTCAGCTTCGGTGTGTTTTAATGTGTTCGTATAATCGTCAGGCATCAGATTATGAGTCATATTTATCGTCGTATATCGTGGTTGATGAAATCTATCAGGAGGTTGCTGAACCGGCAACGTAGGATCCTCTCGTACACCTGCCGGCCAATGATCGTCAGCGGAATTTGCCGTTACGTAATTCCGTAATGAATCAATTTCATTATTTATCGATTCGAGATGCACCTGTAAAATATTTTTATTTAATTACGTTTTATATTAATTTTTAAACGAGAAATCAGAAAAAATACCCGTGCGAAATATAATTGAAATCTATAAAAGTCGGTGTAATCTTTTATGGGATATATAGATACGGCGTTATTGAAGTTTTCACTTCGCATAACCGTTTTTAGATCAGTTTTAAGATTCCAATTGTCGGGCAGTTGATAGCTCGTGAGATGCTGGTCCTACGAAAATAAATTAATATTATTATTTAATCATTATTCTATAATAAAAGTATTATAATAATTACCTGTATGTTTTGTGAGCATTTTAAATCGGTCGAGTGTATAATGCAACGCCCAATATTTTCATAACTCTCTTTGGAAAATGCGTTTTTAACGCACCAATCCAAATTATCTCTCACTTTTTTCAATACGGAATTACTGATCAACATTCCGGCATCTGCGTTTTATTGAAAAATAATTTATATAATAAAAAATATCCAATAAATACAAAATTATGAATGCAAATACCTAAGCTGCAATAATGACTATCAGTTTCTGGCTTCGTTCCAATGTACACATCTTCACTGACACTTATGCCATTGACGACGTCCATTAACTTCCGACCGTCCACGAATCCAACATCCGATATCAAATAATAATAATCGAAATCGTTTAAATAATTATCCGACATATACTTCAATACATGAAACGGTTTAAGAATCTCTCTCGTATCCGTAAATCCGACGATATTCGTTAAATTAAAATTATTTTTCACGACGTTTGCGGTTATAAAAAATTTAATCTTATTCGTGAGATGAGCTAACGTTTTATTGATAGCCGTCGCTTGATTGTTGATATTTTGCTCGGAAGTGAAAATCCCAACGAATAATTTTTCTTTTATCCCCAGTTCCGTACTGTAGTATCTCGGCCTCTGCAGGTTTTTGACGATTTTTTTCGGTAAGTTTGGTTTGTTTTGTAAAAACTTGGGTTCGTACCCGTCCGTTGTGTATAAATCACCGACACCATCTTCTGAACCACTCAACGCTCCGGGGGCATCACTACATAATAATTCGTCTTCGTAATGAAAATAATTCACGGATATAACCAGACCGAGGAATAACCCTACGATAAAATATAAATTGTTTTTCACTAGGGAATATATATATCTGGACAGATTCATTTTTGTTAAAAAAATGGCAAATCAAGACATTAGAACTAATTGAAACGGATATGAGCTAAGGTCAACAGTGGCAGGAAAAGATCTGTCAACGCAAGCATGTTTTTTAAAAATACACCGCAGGGTAATAACTGTCACATATACGGCCATATTATTATAGAGAAATACAATTTGTTCTTTGAGAGAAATATAGATATCTATAATATATATAATAATCTTTACACAATAATATTATTTAATAATCATTGGTAAAGATCATATTTATTTAATCAACATTAATATTTTCGTTTTATTAAAGTATTACAAAATAAATATTTTGCACAATATGTAAAATAAATTCCATTCAAAAACACAAATATGTATTATTATAATTAAAATCATTTTAAAAATATCAACCCAAGTATTTTAATAGAAAAAAATACCAAATTTATCCAACGCTCATTTCAATAAGGGTTGTGAGCTTTCTCTGAATTATTAATTTAAATTATTATTAATCTAATTCTTTAATTAAATTTATTAACGTTAGTCATCAATAAAAACTGACGACCACTGCACATGAACTTCTATTTTATAATCAAGGCTGTGATATAAAATGTGTCGGACAGCAGACAATAAAAACTTATGTTTACAATCAGTAATTAAATCATTATTCAAATTTATCGAGAAAACAATAAAAATGGCCTCAAATGTACATTACAGATGTACCATTTCACGGTTATTATATTATAAATAAGCCATGGTCACTTTTTATTGTAAAAATTTACATAATTCATATAATATCTATATTAGTTTTAACTGTCATTATGGTAATAGGCCATACAGATATATAGATCACAAAAAAGAGGATTATTAAATAAATACGGATTAAAGATGTGGTGGCGAAAAGGAGTTTCACGATCGCTCTATTTTTTTTAAATGCTGGATTTGATAATAACACCAAATATTTTGGCTAGTTTATTTCGTTTGATATAAAATACAATTCTATATATTTATTAT
Source organism: Philopotamus ludificatus (assembly GCA_022495035.1). NCBI lineage: Eukaryota > Metazoa > Arthropoda > Insecta > Trichoptera > Philopotamidae > Philopotamus > Philopotamus ludificatus. The sequence goes on along the minus strand of JAGXCT010036387.1, from coordinate 17,569 downwards.
ATATAAAGACAATCTTTAAATATTTTGTATTCAAATTGATAAAGTGGGTCATTGTCTTTTTTAATAAGGAGCATCTATTTTTTCTTAGGAAACACTATTTAATTATCATAGAAACTGGTGATTTTTACTTGTCTTATCATCACTACTAGATTATTAGATTATTTCACTCGCATTGTGCTATATTATCGCGTGCTCGTAATGCATAATCCAATTAATTGCAGTTTCATATTCAACACTCCATGTTGAATGTTTCCCAAGAATCCTTTATTACTCATATTATCTTCATTGTAAAACGATGTAAACTACAAATTTTATGAATTACATTAGTAACAGATCCAGTGTTTGATGCAACGCCTTGAAGATTTAAATAAAAAATTGCGTGCATTTGCCCTGTGACGAATTTCTTCATTAATTATCACCAGCATCAACGTATCTAACTAAGCTCATTGTATTGTTATAATATTGGCTGTCATCATTTTAACAAACAATAGCCATCGAGATTTGATTATTTGGCATTTTTTGGTCGTTAGCCTCTCACATTATAACATAGATCGATGACTTTACAATAATCGAAATTTATTCCTGAAAATATTTAAATACGATTTGATAATAAAAAAATGCAGAATTTTAGAATATCGCAAAAATTGGGGGCAAAAAATAAATAAAGGTTTTTTTGAGAAAATCTAAATATTCGCATTATCGATTATAATACATGGTTGTATTGATGAGTTCTGAAAAAATATTATTATTTAAAGTATGATTACAAATGCAATATTACAGCTGGCGCCACCGATTCTAATTTCAGATCAAAGAGCATATTTTACACTTAAACATGTGATAGAATGACCTTCGATTGCTTATTGGACACTTTCCTAATTTTAAAAATTATAATTAATTGAGATCGAAAACAATGAGTCTCTCGTTCGCTCAATTGCAAACAAATCAATTTTTCATTGGATTCAGCATGTTTTATCATTTTTTTCGCTAACCTATCGATTCTTAAAAATCCATTACACCTGCGATGAGTCGATTAATGTCGGACGGGTGTCTGCGGAAAAAAGTGATAACGGCGTAATACAAAGTCCAAATTACAACAACAAAAAAAAAATGAAAGAAATTGGCGGCAATCGGAAGGAGGCATGTTAAACGGTCGCGTGATTGCTCTTACTTCCCCAGTGGCCTTGGTGCAGCATCAGCTCATGAAGCGACTTTCACTTACATTGCGGCATTCTTCACAGCTCAGCTTTTGTTATATAATTGTCGTGTTTGTTGTTGCACAAATGACGTAAGTTGAATCGATTGACACGTGGTGACAGCTCACGTGTGCGAATAGGAAGAAGAGCTTAATATTTTTTTCGTCCAATTTATCAAAGATCTTTGATACCGTTCACTAAGAACAGTTTGATCTAACACATTACATTTACGTTGAATGAAAGGGTAATTATTTTTAGATAAAAACATTGGACACAATAAAAGTTGTTATGACCTAATTAAAAACCTTGAGTGTGTATTTCCGCTAATCTTCGGAAGCATTCGTGTCGCATACAAAATGTCGTCATTGCGATTTATTTTCATATGATAATAATTCAATTTAAAATATTATTATTATGTATTTACGTATAGATAATAAAAACAATCTATGTATATAATGTTTAATATGCAATTTTATTCTAAATTATGATTAAATTAATGAAATAAATCGGAAACAAATGAATTACGATCGGCCATTTTGTCGAAATGTCAATCGCCCGATGACACCCGACAATTGCCGACGTTTAAAATGAATTTTCTATTATAGATTTGTTATATTATGCGTGTCACATGTCGCATCTCGCACAATCGACAAGTATATTAATAATATTAATTAATACGCGTATCTAGTTTTAGATTTATTCCGTATATATTACGATCCATCACGTTGACATTATGTCACTCGATGTCAACCTTTAACATTCGCGGAGTTTGCGCATTTTTTCGTTATTTCCACGACTGCAATTCTTGCATGGTATCCGGCGATGCACATTGAACACAATCCATAATATTATGGAAAATGGCCGATGGTATTATGATTTGGCGGTTCAACGAACTGCTGTGACTCTGGGAAGTGGAAAATGTGTTAAAGTTTGAGATGCTGCGACTATGAACTGGATTCCTGTCGGACCACCTGACACCAGTTCTCAAACTGTATCGCCAAAATATGACAAAAAAATCACGAGACTTGTCATTCTCGATGATTTCGATGCTTTAAATGCAGATTTTAATAGCAAAATCATCATTTTTGTATGGATTTTTATGTATTGTTTTTAGAAGACGATTTTATTTGGAATACTTTTGAAGAAATATATTTTCACCTGTCAGTGTCAGTCTGCCAAAAGTTTTGAGAGGCTCTTCCTATTTGTTTGGTGAATAAGAAAGGCTGTCGGCCTTGCACGTGACCGCGGTTGCGACACGTGCAGCCCTACCCCCCCTCTCCTGGGTCTTCACTACACGTGCAATGCACTTTGTGTGCATTCGCCCACCTTTCCATCTAGCCGAAGATAACTTCACAGCCTGATATACTCGTTTAAGTGCAGATTGTACAAAAATAGTGCAAATATTAAATATAATACAAACAGTCAATCATTAAAATATTAAATACCAAAGAATCAAATTTTAAATTTTGACATAAATGAAAATTCTGAGTATTGACATCATTTATTATCAAAATTAAAACCAGATACGGTATTTTTTTTTCTAATAACACATGTTATTCTGCATTTATAAACAAAAAATAAATTTATTTGGTCCAGTAAATACTAGTGTACAATTGGAAAACATTTTTTTTATCAATATTTCCAAAAATAATAAAACAATTTAAAGATTAAGTTTAAATTAACAAACAACATTTGTTTTATTATAATATTTTGGGGGTAAATACTTAAATACAATGAAATATAAATAAAATAACCGAGTTATTTTTTATTTCTGCAGTTATCTCTTCATACCAACCTTTGTTTTTGATGTTTTTGGTGATTTTAAATGGGCAGGTTTCCTCTGTTAATTCATTATTTACAACAATTTTCGATTCCCTTTAATGAAATCTAGAAAATTTCGATGCAAAATATAAATCTTTACATCATCTGCATTTTTTTATTCGGTGAATGTTTTAACAATCTAAATAGATAATAATTTAAAAGTACTATGTCTGGCGAATACGGGGGTTGCTGAAGTACTTTCTCAGTTGTATAGTTTTTTTATTTGTGTTTTTAATTTTGTGTGTATGTATATTATCGTATTTAATAAATTCGGATGTTTTTTATTCAGTTATAATATAACTAATAATTAATAAATTTTATACCATAACACAATAATTTAAAAAAATATAATTATACTTACGCATATAACATACACAATTGCTTTATTATTTTTACTTTCTTATCTTATAGTATTTCTTGAATACTTTTTTACACGCTTTAAAACAGAAAACGATATTTTTTTAACATTCTTAATCTTATTATTGCGTTTTTCTTCTTAATAAATTCCTTAAATTAATAAACTGGAAATATTCGAAAGGCCTCTGAGGTATTTTAATGAATTTATTATGATTTTTTTCTAATGACTTCAATGGAATGGATGCTTTCAATAGTTCGTACTCCATTGATTGTACTTTTTTCATCTTCTGAATTACTAATTTCAGTTAAAGCCTCTTTTATGTGGCAGAAACTAACAGAAACTAACAGAAACTAACAGAAACTAACACGGCATCTTCTCTTATTGATAATCTTTTATTAGAAACTCGGAAAGTTTACAAAATTCTAGTTGGTTAAATTATTAGAGTTGGCAAAACTTCTTGTTTCAAATAGAAAGACGTGTGTTTATTTATAGAATGAATTACACAAATCTATCATTTTATATTATTTCAGGATGGAACTTATCTTATCATAAAAGTTAGTTGATCAACATGCAGAACATCGGAAGTAAAGGAAATAAATATGTACTATAATACATATAATAATCCCAGATTTAGTTTCTTTAATTAATTTCTATCCTTTGGAGGCCCTTTGGTATTCTGAGCGCCCTCGCGGCCGATCCGATTAATCCTATCAAAGTATTAAACCTGGCTATGGGGTTGAAACGGGTGTCTGTTTCATGGAAAATGATTTTTCTCACCATTTATAAAATATCCATTTTAGTCTCTGGTTCGCTCCAAATTCGTCCAAAAAAGGTTGAGATATTTTTCTCATAATCAGTCATGTGGCACCTAGACATCCATCATAATTACGTTGTCGAGGCTTTTTAAATGTTTATGTGTTGTCTATGTTGAAGATGCGAATATTTGTGATAATTCTTTTATAGTTTAGCAAGGATAGGATTCAATTAAAGATTTCAGCATGTCGTCATCGAACTTTGAGGGTCTTCCTGATTTAGAGGCGTCCTGTAATCCCCTATCACCCAATTTAAATCCACAAAGCCTTCAAAATGTTCACAATAACACCTGTTTTCAGTCAGCACTGGTCCATAAATCTCGTAGATGGTTTTTGCGCCCTTAACCATAAAATATAAACATAACCAAAAAATAACATACAAAGGTAAACATAACCAAAAAATAACATACAAAGGCAAACATAACCAAAAAATAACATACAAAGGCAAACATAACCAAAAAATAACATACAAAGGCAAACATAACCAAAAAAATAACATACAAAGGCAAACATAACCAAAAAATAACATACAAAGGCAAATATAACCTAAAAATAACCTACAAAGTTGTAAAACTCTAACGTCAGTATAAGAAAATATGCAATATCAAGAATTTAATATTATAGATTTAGCATATTATTGGTATTAGAAAAATAAATAAATTATTACTTAAAAAAAATGTAATGTTTCTCCAAAAACAAAAGGGGATTTTATAAGAAAAATGATAATTCCATGTATTTAGTTTTATTATTGTCCTATACTATACTAATATAATCCAAATTTATTGGTTATTATTTCCGAGATTATTAAAACTATTGCCCTATAAAAATACCCATAGATAATATGTAATCCCTCTCAACAGTTAATAGTTTTATTGCAATGTATAATATTTTTGATAACGAACATTTTTATTTTATTTAGCATATTGATTTATTTGACGGTTGTATTAAAAATATGATTATTAATTGCATCACGGTATTGCATGCAATTCTTGCACCTTTTCTTGCACTTAATTGCTTCCTTATTGTTGTTTCTTGAAGTCTTTTGTCACGCTTCGTCTTCTTTTTGGGACGCATCTACTCTTGCCGATATTTCGCCACGTTTTATTACATTTCAGATATCACTGTTGATGACTCTATTTCGTTTCTGCTATCCAGCACCACGATCTCGACAAACAAAATTGTGTAAGAAACAAAACATATTTTTATTTTAAATAATCGGAATTAATAACATTACGCGGGTTTTATTATCATTTTTTTTGTGTTCGTATATTTGTTCTTGACGTATCCTGACATTGATATATATATATATTATAAAAAAAATATGCATTAAATGCGAATAATTTTAAATAATTAATGATTTAATCGACAGATGTCATCGAATAATTTAATTATTAATTAATTATTATTGATTTAATTGTATCATTCCGTGCAGTCGCTATTCCTTCCTGCACCAATGAACAATACAAAAATTTGCAAACCAATCAACATAAAATTATCCAAAGTGCACGCGAAAAACCTGAATCAAACACGGAAATTTCTATGGAAATCTAGTTTTCATATCGTGACCGAGAACTATGTATTTTTTTCCATGCATCTTGTACGGACACTCGGTATATCCATTATCAAGGTCTCATTTTTTTATCACCGGCAATAATTTCTATTCAATCAGTCGCAATAAAAATGTGTTATCAACGGTATTGTGATGAAAAATTTAAATAAATCAATTTTAATCTGAACATTTCGTGAAAATTTTATTCGGTAGACTGTGCGATTAATCCGTGTGTAATGCATTCGGTACATGGATTTCCAATCAAATCTTCCTAGTCCCACGTGACTCTATGTATATGCAATCTCGCTAATGTCCACTCGATTCATTCTACATGACAAAAAGCGCATTTAAGTGATTGCTTATCGTTTTTATTCAAATTTTCTATTCGTTTTCACAGTGGCGATGTTGTAAAACGCCGAAAGAAATGTGCGACGGTGATATAATTTTGTCGTCATCTAAAAATCGTCTGTCCCATTGACATATATAGAAATGCCAGAACGAGAGAAATTATTCTATGACACGCATAACTTGACATATTGATCGTGAAAGTTGCGTAATGATACACCTTGCATAATGCGGCACTGCATTGAGCGTCGGAGAAATTAATGAATAATTGACGTGGCCAATTCGCTACTTTCGTTGCGGAGCACAATACGATTTTTTACGCAGAATCCGATAAATCTGCAAGCCACCGTGCGACTGTTTGTCTGTACAATCACGGTGGATGATTGCTCTTATCAATCAATTCGACGCTGGACGTGTCCGAAATAATGCAAATCATAATTAGTCGCTCGAAAAAACGAGGAAAAAATAGTCATGATACATTTTTTTTGAGCGAAATTCAGGTAAGTCAGCCGTCCGATCGCAATGAGCGAGTCTTCTTCGTAACCGTTGCGTAATAGAACCGTAGAGCTCTCAGTGGCTCTCAAAATGTGTGTCAAAATAATATATTTTTTTTAATAATTTACATCCTTGAATTCGGTAAAGTAAATTGTACAATGTTGGATAAAAATAAGCGCGGATTTTTAATTTTACTAAAAAAGTATTGTCTAGAAGAAACTCTACCAATGCATTATCGCTAGAGATAGATGATTATCGCATTTTGCGATAAATGCGACATAGAAGGGATAGAAGCGATAAATGCGATATAATTGCGAATAGATGCGAAATTTTCCATATATTCGATTTTCTTGAAGAATGACTAAAGAGAATCCTCCCAGACTCTATGGTCAACTCTTGTATATTGTCTATGATGCCACATACTTAGGTTGGTACTTGTTTTGTGATATAAAAAGTGTAGCAAAAGGATACAAATACATTAAAAATTCAATGTAAATTTGTTAGCGAGATATGCGATAGAATTAATTAATTTTGTTGATAAATTAAGAAGGATCTTGTGCCTTTTCCCATTTATTGTGGGATGAAATTATGGGAATAAAATTCTCTCGGTTATAACATAGGTGGTATTTTTGTCTGTGGAATGAAGCTACTTCTTGAAAAGACAGACACACCAAACTAGAATTAATAGATATTCTTAAGTCGGTTTCCCGTAAAAGTTTATTAAAACTCAAGTCACATTTAAATACAAATGAAACGAATTTGTTTTATGAAACTTTAAATCATCTGTTCAACCCGCATGTAGCTGGATTTCCAAATTGATGAAACGATATCGGTAATAAGAAACTTACCTTTGTTTACAACATTAACAACCACTCAATGTTTAGAGTGATAAAAATTCACATTTTTTAATAATTTTTCATGTAATATTAAAAGTGGGGTAAAAGTTGATACTCTTCAACTTTTACTTGCAACAAAGATGAAACACGAAGAATTCGGCAATGCTGCCCTTCAATCAATTTGGTGTCCTGCAAATAGCGTTGACGCAGAACGGTTTTTTAGTACGTACAATTTAATTGTTAACGATCGACGTACTAGAATAAAACAATCATCAATAAAAACATGCTCGATGATAAACTTTAATAAATTTTAATCATTATATAATTTTTTAATCGGTGTATTCTTGTATTTCTATTTAATTTCAAATTTTTTAGATCAATATATTGTATATCGTTTAAAAAAATATGTATAAATTATACTTTTTAACTTCAAATTTGTAATTAAGAAATAAACGCGAAATAGATGCTAAAATTTGTCATTTTAAACGCTATTTTTTTTAAAAATAGATGCTAAAATACGTGTCTCTAATTATCGCCCAGCAAAAAGCGGATAAAGAGGCAGCCTCGTGGCTGGATCGTTAAAAAAACAGTATTTCCTTTATCCCAGTTCTTCCAGGTACGAGTCTGGGAAGACACATGTTTTAGTATGTACGTATGTTTCTACATAAAATCATAAATTTATTGAGATGATTTTTTAATAACTGATTACTTAATCTAGCCGTGGCGATGGGGTCTATTTACTCTATTAACTCTTTTAATATAAGCCCTACATCAGGGGTTCCCAACCTTTTTGTACTCTAGAGCACATTCTAAAATATCGATAGGGTGGCGGGCACCACTCTTAACGACAAATTGCGACAAATTACTGTCAGAAAGAACCACTCCCATACATACAATATCACAAACATACAGACGTATTTAATAAACCTAGACACTCAAAAAAATCAGCTCTAGCAAATAGGCAAAATAATTCACATTTTTAATTAATGTTTATAAAAAAATTCTGACTTGGTTGAATAGTGGCGGGCACATCCGAATCGTTCTGCGGGCACCATGGCGCCCGCGGGCACAGGATTGGGAACCTCTGCCCTACATGATACAAACTTTTTGTATTTGTCAAGAAAAGTCTAAAGAGTAAATATAAATAATCATTGACAACAATATTGTTTTACAATGGCACGGGGGTGATGTTTTTTTATCGCTCCGTACCGGGTATGAGCGAGAAAAAACATCGCGCATATGCAAGTCTGAGCGAGAAAATATATCGTGCTGTGCCAGGGTAGAAACCGATCCGCGAGCGGGCCTCAGTCGCGGCGGGACGAGGCTCTGTGCGCAAGTTGCTTCCGCGTCCCATTAATGGGTAGAAAAATTTAAAATTAGATCGATATTTTGGATTTTTCTACTATGAATAAAAATAGTTATTCATGATATATAGTCAACCCTTCTAAACGTTTCCTCTCAATCACTATTTTCTACAAAATGCCTTGTCAACCAAAGAGCATCGACCTTTATTTCGCTGGGCAATGCATTATATATTTACGAAATATGTAATTTGACAACGAAAATATTAGCATTCTGTAGAAAGAAGCAATTTGAAGGAAACGTTATAGGAGGGTTGACTGTATATCATGAATAACTATTTTTATTCATAGTATAATCTATTTTTTGTCGTTCATTCAATGTCAAGGAAATATTTGGGGTATATTTTCATACAAAATATACCCCATCGGCCAGCGGTGTTGGTTTCGAGCCGTCGTGACGGATCGGTTAACATTGCTAACTGACTAAAATATACAGAAACATGTTTCAATGAACAAATATTTTAGTAAAATTATCTTCTATTTGAGTTCATTTTATATGATGATGAATTCAATCAATAAGAAAACTGTGATAGTTTTTTCTTTGCCAGTACTTGGATATGAGGAGAAATACTTTAAAGAGCCACAGGTTATTGTCAGCATCCAGTGTATTACTTCGTTGTTATGTTTTAATTTGGATTAATGTTGAAAATCCTGACTCGCAAGGTATGTTGACACGCATAGAAGTAATATGCGAATAGCTCATTCTGCGACCTTTGTGTAGGAATCGTACATATTGGGCCAAAATTCTGTGATTGATATCATTGAACATATCTTTTGTTACATAATCATTTTTCAGCTCTAAAAATCGTCCTGACAATCATCAGGAGCATTTTTTAACAAACAATATAAATTAATTGTAAACTAAATCTACCTCCTCATCGCTGAGTCATTTTCTAATGCTTCCAAATGCTGCTACATTTAATTTCCTAAAAATTCTAAAAGATATTGTACGTTGCCATAAGCAGAAAGCTATCCAACATTTGTATGGAAAAGAAGTATATAATGAACTACATCCATGTTAATACATAACTGCTCGGACGTGAGTTCAGAACTCCTTAATCAATAGTTCAATAACCTTGTTCTATTTTTAGTTTGTTCACGCGCTCATCTCATATTCACGTTTGTGACGTTTTCTATAAAATGGTGCTTTAGAAGGAATCACTATGGGAGGAACTGTCGCACGCGCCGCTCTATTAAAAAGAGCGCTATAGGAGGGTTGACTTAATTTAAAAAAAAAACCATGACAATAATTTATATATTTATTAAGCTATTCCTTTTCCTTATGATTTACAGTCTTATCATAGATTTACTTATAATATGACTTAGTAATATATGGATATATATGGATCCAATTGATTAAATAATCATATTTTCTATTGAATTGGAAATACCCATATTTAAACAGCTTTTCCTTAATTATATATTTGTATTATTATCACTAAAATAATTATTATTAATAACGTAAAGTATTTAAATAAAATTAAAAAAGAGGGGTTACATTACTTTTCGTATAAATTTTTATTTTTAAATATTTTGGCAATCATAGTAGTTTACAAAACGCATAATTTCTTTCATTATTAATCGTGAAAATACTAATGTGTCTAACAATGAAAAGGAATTTAAAAAAATCCCTTTATTTTTATATCAAATCATGTAATATTAATATAAATACGATTGAAGATTATGCTGATTTACGTTTAAACCGACGGATATGAACGTGTGCGCCCTTACGATTAATTTGATTATTACATATCGATCGTGTAAATCCACAGATATACGATAAAGATAAAATAAAT
>JAGXCT010036386.1:0-34078 GCA_022495035.1 Philopotamus ludificatus | reverse complement strand
CACGATTTGTATGCGCATGTACGTCATGCGCCCCGCACTGAAAGGGTTAAATATTGCGATTGGAGCAAATCTTTGTTTACGTAGGTAATTGATATTTTGTAAGCTTCTTAGAAATTAAAGCAGATCGATTATCGACGACTCATGACTAAGAGTCATCTAAAAACACAATGACCTTATAGTGGATCATATTTTTAGTTCGTATATTGTAAAAGAAAATTTTCATCGACACAGTGGTTCTTCGATCCGTCGTTTTTAAAGCAATCCTTTTAAAAAAAAACGATAAATGCGGGAATACGAAAGATCGAAAATTGCTAACCATTATTCTGGCTTGCCCGGGACAATGAATGAATAAAAAAAGAACAATGAATGTCAGAAAATGATAAATGCAATAACAGCAGCTCGGGGTTCGACTATATTAAGAAAATCGCTGAGAGTATCCTGTTGACCACTTTTAAAAATCATTAGAGTACAAAGAGTAAAAGAAATCTAGAGAAAATAAATTTAAAAATATATAATTATGAGATTAAAATTCAGATTCTTAATTTATCAATGTTTATAAACATTTGCATTGACATGTGCGTGAATTAAAATTATTGTATACGGTCCGACCTGAGATAATTTCGAAACAATGCGTGTTACAGATTATTGCCAAGGTCCGGGATATGAATTTGAAACTTCATAAATATTCATGAATTGTATAATAAAAGTTATTTCGGAATTGGCATAGAAAAAAAGGTTCATAAAATCAAACGAAAGGAGACGGCGTATTTAATGACATTCTCGAATTCCATTACGCGATAGATGACATAATAAAATTGCGAAAAAATCATAACTACTACTCTCTTCATTAAATAAATTAAATATTAATTAAAAAAAATAACATAATTTTTGGATAAAATTTCAGATGACCCAGTTATCCCAATTGAGAGGCGTAATTAGAGACATAAGACAATTTAATTATATCGTATGCCTGTACAATTAAGTTAAATAATAGCTGTTAATAAACAAAATTTTAATGGTTTCCTTTTTGTGAAAAATTCAAATTAGGCAGCGTATAATAAATAATTAATTAAAATTCAGAAACATGATTCCTTCAGAAATATATATAATCAATTTATTCGCCAAATATGTACGTCTGGATAGGTGTCAATATTTACTTGGTCCATTTCCAATATCATGTTCATCAACACTCATATCAATAAACTGTTGTATGTATTACGTGATTTTGATAAAAACACGATACAAGAAAAAGTAATTGATTTTAGATGTAATAAAGTTTTCAGCAATGGAAATGTTCACAGCCATCTGCGAAACGGATATAATGCTTTCATGAAAGTATTAAAAATTTAAATTAAAAAATATGGCATAGTTTGAAAACTCGTTACATTCGTATACATCTAGGAAGGAAACATCCTCTTCCGTTTTCCGTATTTTCGCGTAACAATGCCTTTTACGTTATGACGCAGAAAGAAATAACAGAATACCATTTTCACCAAAATAGTACAAAGGAGTATCTTTCAGAACGAAAAAGAATGTATAGCGAAAATAAATTACAATATAATGAATTGAATTTTCTTTAATTCGGCCCAAAAAACACGACCCATCCGCACGCATTAAAAAAACTAGGAGAATAATAATAATCCACTGGTATCGCATGGAGTTTTTCGAACGTCCCATGGGAAATCAATAAAATATTGCTTCGTAAAGATTGCCTTTGAATTTTCCCAATTGAATACAAACATATAAATTAAACAAAAATAAACTAATAAATCAACTTAGCATCTTCTTGCCACATTTTGATATATCACCGCGACACTGCAGAGAGGGATAGGCGCCGTGGAAAAACAGGAAAAACGTGTGGCGCAAACAAAAGTCCAATCAATCAAAATAACTGACGAGGTGTCGCAGAACGAAGGGATCGGAAAATTCCTGTTTCTTCAATATGTGATCTAATAATATATACAGTCATGGGCAATAAAAAGGTTAATCTATTTGGGAATCTTCGGAATTTACATGGTCCACAGTTATAAGAAATGTAATTCATTATAATAAATTATTATTCGAATTTTTTTTGGCGCCCATAATTTCCCGGCGCCTGGGTGCACCGCACAATCTGGCCATATGGGCGTCGCGCCCTTGAATAGATTGAAGAAAGTAGACCCGCATATTGAAAAAACTCGCTTAAAAATACAATTGACATTGGAATCCTGAACAATCGCTTGCCAAGGGATCCTTAAAAAAACGATGATTGCGGGAATACGGTAAGTGTGGAAAGTCTCTTTAGCTCAGCTTTGATTGTGTCCTGATCCATAGTAGTATTCGATTATTTTTTCTGTTTTAAACACCATAAGTTCTCAAAGTAGGCGATACCGCTCCCCAGTGGGGGCTGGAGCGTTCTAGAGGATTAATGGGGCGACAGTGGGTTTAGAAACATTTGGGGAGCGCACAGGCGATCTTTTTTACTACTACTGCTCACTACCTTTTAATAATTTTAGTCGAAAATTCTAAATGGCATGAACGCCGAAAACTATACTATTATAATGGGGGGCGTTACAAAATGTATATCTTGCAAAGTGGTCGATGTCCCGAAAAGGTTTAGAAACCTACTACAAACAGCCTATAAATTCTTTATTAATACTGAATCTGTATTATTTATGAGGGAAAATCCCAAAACAGTCCTTTGCAGCTTAAAAGCTACAGAATGTAATGTAATTTTTTGACAAAAACGATCAATCGAGGTTAAATGTGTGTGGGCTATAATTTTAAAACGATAAATCGAGGAACAATGTATGCGATGTTATTTATATTTACTATAGTTTGGCCGTGACTACAAAAAAGAGCGATAGATGCGAGATCAATAGATGGGGGTTTTATTGTAATTTCTTTGAGATACAGAGTTTTAAGTTTACAACCATTTTTAGATAAAGAGAGTGTGCAGAAGTTTGATTGTATTGACCTTTAATTAAAAAAAAACATAAAAATACAATTTTAGTTTCAAAAATGGATATCGGAAGGGAAAAATTAAAATCTAGATCTAATAATTTATTCTTAATCGTTTTTAAGGTAAAATAACCTTAGTAAAATATCAAAATATTCAAAACAAAACGTTATACGCAAAGATTAAATTTTAAATTAAAAATATGGATAAAATTTCCTTTTTTAGAAAAAAAACACGGAAACAATTAACCGGCATAGAAAAAATGTAGAAATGTTTTAGAGGTATAGATGAATGTTAAAAATTCTAGAATTTATAGAAACACTTTAACCGTTCCGTCACCTCGAAAACAACCGAGTCGTCCGAAGAGGGTCTATCAGAGACCCTAAGCATTTCAAGTCAAGGCCGATTGAGCTCTCATCGCACGTGTCAATAGCACGTTTCACTCGCACTTTGCACATCGTACCGGATGCGAGCGAGAAAAAAACATCGCGCGCGTAGCAACAGAAGCGAACATGTATTTTTTTCCGAAATTAGGGACAATAAAGATAATTGATTATATATAATATTTATTCTTTAGACTTTATTAGACAAATGCAAAAAAATGGGACATCTAGGATTTATATTAAAATAGTTATTGGAGAAATATCACAAACTTGGGGTTAAGAAATGTGAAATTAAACCATAATTTGAATTAACAATAATTAAAAAGTTCAATAGAGCAAGTAAAATTCTTTTAAAAATCCTCTTATTAGTGTAGGAACTTCTCGTAACTTTTTAATGTCCATTACTGTGCATTAGATTGTCCCATGAGAGTTTGCGTATTTGTGTTGTGATCTTAAAAGAAATACGCACGAGATTTACGGGAAAAATATTCCTTGTAATTAATTTCATCCGCAACTTGCGATTGTTAATGATTGATGATAACGATGATAAATATGCGGATATCCATTAAAAGGGTTAATACAAACTGTCATTTAGACCCTGACAGTATAATCGCGGCGCCCTAAAAACGCCGAAATATAGGGCGCCCTTGTGGAACGTGCAAAAAATATCAACGATTTATTTATTTATGACAAAAATTAAGAGCATCCTGTAGCCGCATATTTTATTATGAGTGCGCATATTTATTTTACGTGTGAGAAATTTGAGCAGTCCCGCAAAAGACAGGCGTTGCCTTTCAAAGATTACGAAGACAATTTTCCGCGGCCGGATGCGAAACCAGGCTTTCCGAGAAAATTTCCGTATTTATAGCGGTGTGTTTTAAACATGTCGAAATTGATCTCGAAATGTGTCTTGTGTGCAAATACCGAATGTGATGTCTTTGTAATCGCGCACAGAGATAAATAACGCCAGTCACATGTACCGCCTCTCTCTAATTCTTCACCTGTCAACGACACAACAGTGTCTGAAACGAAAACGTGTTGCCGATTCCCAAAAGAAAATTGTGCACACGCATTTTGAGACGCTATAATCGTAGAGAGGATTTCGCTCGGATTATGAGTTTTGCATGATTGCATATATTAACCATGACGCTGACCCAAATGCCATCAAAAATACCCGATGCTTAATAGATTACGAGCGTAATTAACGAGAATAACAAAAAAAAAATATGTGATTATTTTAGAATGGTATGTACGATAATGGAGTGTGAAAAGTTTTCGGATCGCAAAAACCACTTTCCATTTGCTCGTTTCATTATTCGCAATCCCTCCGTGTGTTACTAAATCCACTCAATGTATTCTGAAATAAAACTAGCAGCTCACATTATTATTTATCAGCGGGGAAAATGGAAAAACTTTGTATTCCAAACCCTCAGGCGCCACGTTAAATAAGACGTTAAATCGAATAGAAAAAAGTATTGATGCGCATGCGCATAATTTCAACACAATATAAAAATGCGGTGACCATATTTTTCAAGAATATAGGACAGTCGTGCACAATTACAGAGAATAAGCCTTCATCTGGTGCGATTTGTCTCGCAAGTATTAGAACAACGATATATCGTTCGATATCGGTAAAGGGTTTAAACCAACCGTTAAATTTCGGTTCGGTTTTCGTTCCGGTTCAATTAAAAAAAAGTACACCAATTCAGTTACCATTTATGTTGCAATAAAATGTTAATTGTATTAAAAAATTATAATAAGGCGATATGAACCGTTATTTTTTCGGTTCAGCTCCGATTTTTTATTCCGAAAATAAAAACGGTCTTTAGCTGTTTTCGATACAATTCCGGTTTAAAAAATAAAGATTCGAAGCCCTGATTTAAACAGGGAGAAGGTGAGAAATTTACCTGCTTAAAAAAACAATCATTTCTTAAGCTATACCTTTTTAAGATCGTTTATAAATTATTTTTGTATAGAAAACCATAAATTTTGTTGTCAAGTCAACCGAAATATAACCTTTTGCTTTTAAGATGTTACTCGCTAGTTAAAAAAAACAACGATAAATCGTATTTTGGCAGCTAATGAGTTACAGAAACCAATTAAAATTAAATATAACAAAAAATATTTCTGTTGGTTCTGTTTTTCTGAGGGTTATATGACGTTAAATTAATTAATTCCAACGCGCTAACTACCTACATATAAATATTGTTTAAATTTATAAACATTCGGAGGTAATGGGTCACTTGGTTTCAACTTATATCCCCCCGGTGTCTGTCATAAAGAATTACCCGAATTCATAGTTTTCGTCGAAGGATTGCCCGATCCGAGTACTAACATGGCTCAATCGCGTTTAACCTTAAATTGTAGTAATAATATGTATGTTACCCACAAGTCATGATGCCATTATTTGTTGTCAAGAAAGGATTTAGGAGTAGAAGTCCTACATATTCCATATAGTCGCTTCTTCGGATTATTATCTGGTCTCATGAGAGAAAGAAAAACGTGTCGGAAATACGTTCCAAGTATTTGAAATACGACTTGAGAAAACTTTTCTTCAAAAAAGGATCATTTTCTTCGTGATACAAATTAAAAACATATGGTCACCGCATTTTTTATGTGAAATATATGGCAAATATTATGTCCATGTAATAATTTTAAATTACAGCACGGCCTTGGTGGTACATTTCATAATTCCATGGTGTTATTTGATCGATTCGTCACAATACTTTATACTTTATTAGCCCTAATTGAATACTTAGCAGAGCAAACACTCGCATATTCATACTTATAATAAACAACACGGTACTTTCGTCGTGAATTTTAATGAGACATGATAATGACATTAAAAAAAAAGTAGAAAGTGTCAGTCAGAAGCATTCGCGGCGCCGTGGCGTCCAGACGAACTGCTCTTGCCGAAAAGGTCAAACTGTTTTGCCATTGCAATTAGCGAAATACAAATTGATAGAGAATGATTAGTGGTCGTTGGCATTATAACCGCGAAACCGGAATAAATCATATTACTGCGAATATTTTCGGAACTGTGATCCGTTTTAATGGGTCGAAATAAAACTTTGGCCATTAAAATATATTTATTGGCGTTGTATCCTTGGCTGCCCTGTTTTCCGATATAAAACAACGTTTATTAGCGAATAAATGCGATTTAAGAGTTGAAATTTCTGAGGCCTCGTTTATATAAAATACAGAATTTTGCGACGGATAAGATAGCATAAAAAGGACGAGAAGGGTTCACAACTCCGCGAGCGCAATATCCCCGAGAGGACATTATAAATATCCACATTTATCTCTAAATTATTGAGGAAAAAATAAATTTAAATACATTATTTTATCAAAATATTTTTCGTAAAACAGAATGAAACGACATATAAATTCCAAGCTCTGGATGAATCGATTACAAATCTTACGGATGCTTTCAGAGATACGAATTTCCGGTACTAAATTATAACCATTCCGACCCAGTGGAAAACATTAAAGCGGGCTGATATGTTTTCCATTTTATTACGAAAAAATATTTCGTTTTTTAAAATTAACAATTTTATTTTTTTTGCAAGTTTTTTTTATATTTATTTATAATTAAATATAACGACAAATGGTCTATTTACACTAGGTATAAGTTTCATAGTTATCTTACAGCAAATTCGACAAAACTTAAGGGCCCAGATGGTCCTAAATCTCTTACACTCAATATAAAAATACCTCTGCCCACTTAAAAATATTGAAAGCAATAAAAATGACTTCAATCTTAAACTTTTTTATATAAAACATTATAAAAAAAACAACCAGAGATTTTCTCAGAGCAATTTAATGCTCAATTCGTTCATACGACTTCAACATTTAACCCTTCGGTTGCTAGAATGTTGCTGATTTATTTGACTACGATGGACAGATGGCATAACAGAAAGATTCTAAAGATGCAATGGGAATGAATCTCTCACGCTAATATTCCCCAAGTGTCAAACCACGACACTGGTTAATTTTAATATTAATTCAGTGTGATTAAAATTTATATTATCGTTTTATATTTTCGGCGGACATCTATCTATCCGACTACTAACTTAGCTCAGTCGTGGTTAACTTACATTATCGAAATACAAGCCATAACACCGATACATTTGGGAATAGAAAAAAAAGGTGTTACTGAAAATATCAATTCATATGTCTAAAATAATCATTTTTAGGATTACTTAACGCAAAATACTGTAGCTGAACGTGTGAGTTTTCTTCAGTGTGTGTAGTAATTGTTGAGATGTCATTTCTGAAACCCACCCTTGCTAAATTAACACTATGGTGGCCGCTGATGCATATGTTGCATCATCACGGGTTCGATCATTGATGACCGCATGGTGCATATGCTGCATCATCACGGGTTCGATCATTGATGGCCGGCAATGCAGCATACGCATCATACGGCAATGCAGCATACGCAGGGGGTAGTTTTTGTATATTACGAGATAGAACTTTTTTTTTATCATTTTACGTATATTTATTTTATTTTTAAATATTAACATACTTTTTATTTATCATTTATAAAGGTAAATCGGCGGCCCCTAGAGCAAGTTTTCGGTTATTTGAGCAGCCACTACAGTGTTAAGACATCCGTAACGATTTAAAAACTCTTCCCTTGGCCCTTACGTTTTTAATTATATTTAAATAAAAAAAACCGACGATGGAGTCCATAATCCAAATTCGATCACAAGTAAATCTTCAACAAGGAGTACGAGCGAAGAATACTACAGTGTTTTTTTCAGTTTTGTTGACCTACGGCGCCTAACACCTATGGTGGGACTAGTTTAGTAACTCAAAGTGGCTCAGATGACGAAGAAGCAAACAATGGTTATTATATTTCTAAGCGATCAAAATTCCAAATAAACAACTAAAATGATTGACAATGCCACAAGAAGCATGGTCAGAGGACAGGTGATGGAGCCGGAAGGCCGCAGATAGGTCGAAGAAATGTGGACCACCCACCGACACGTTGAAGTGATGACAACATCCAACATGCAGCGACCACCTAGAAGAGGAGAGTCAATGATCGCACCCGGTGGAAACAACTAGGAGAGGTCTTTACTTAGTGGGCGTCTAAAGGCTGACCATGATGAAACTAAACAACATCAATCTAAATCTAACCCAATCAATCTTATCTATAATCAGCTTGTCTTTAAGTAAAATCTCCGAATTTATTCACGGTCACAAAACTTGACAAAATCGATGATGGAAAGGAAACGAAATGGAAATGAAATAGAACTCTTATACACAGCGACTAAGAAGGCGAAAGATGTCATTGTTTTACTTCTTTTTCCTCTTGTTTTAATTACTTAAAGTACCATTTCAACACCAGTTGTTTCTAGAACATCCTATTACTTGTCGAGACTAATCTGATTGGTTGAAACTCGAGGAGTTGCAGAACAACGTCTTCTTAACTGCTTACGAGGTCTTTCTTACAATGTAACCCTTGAGTCACCCTAATTGTTATTAATAGAACCTACTTCTTTGGTATACATGCTCATATCAACGAAATCTTCTCCCCTGTGTCTTGTCTTGATTTAGAGAGAAACTCAGGCTCTCGGTATCCCATTTTTTGCTCAAGCACCAAGAATGAATCCGGAGCATCTTTCTGTCACACGTAAAGAAATGGCTACATATCTGTAGCCATTTTTTAATCAGAGGTGACTCTAATAATCACAGACAAGATGTGATGAAGAGTATATTATTTTACTGCACATCAATGCCCGTCAGTTATTTCGATCAAAAGAAAAATCCTTTCTGATCTACGAGTGATACGTGGAAGATGTCAAGTCAACTCACGGGGAAACTTGATATCGTTATTAACCGATGCTTCCGTCAGATCAAATTCATTGTGGTAATCGCTAACGAAGAGTCGCTCAAGCAGTTTGAGAGACGTGCGATACTGACGGAAGCAAAGACTATCAAAACGACCTGGAGAAGCTTAATATAGACCAAGCTAGAGATAAACCCTACATACATAGAAACTAAAGATGTATGAATCGCACGAAAGTAAGTTCAAAAAATCACTTACATCAAATCCAAAACGTTCACGATTATCTCACGAATTTCTTACCTGAAACAAATAAAAAAAATAATAATTAATAAAATCGTTTTAAAAATTAAGCGCGTTGTAAAAAAAATATATGAGAGATTTAGGCTTATTTTTTATTCCCCCTTTCGTGGAATTCGTATTAGAATATCTACTTTAAGCTTTTATGTTCAAATTCTATGGTATCCGAGATTGAGCAAAATGGATCCCACTATTCGCAGATGTCGACTGCAATTTATCTTCACAGAAGCAGAGTTTATATACATAAAAATGTCCTCAGTATACAACACGTACTTGGGGATAATCGTATTTTTTTTCTATGAAAAAAAATTCAATGATACTGTGAACCGACATGAAACCTTTCAACGGCATAGCCTCGATACCTATTAATATATATCTCATCGCAGCCTGAAATGGATATAACATTTCAATTAAAATTAAATAATGGAGCATTTGCATTGCCATTATATTCGGCGCGGTATACAAAACGGCCATCCGAGATTACAGTTTCATAATCGTCACGTTGGATTATGTTCTTATTTTTGAACGGACAAGAACATCAGTTGGTCGTTTGTCATGGAGTTATTTTGGACCATCGCCATGAGCGTCATCGTCACGAGAGACTCTTTTGCGGATCTCTCGTAAAAATCTTGAAACAGAGTACACGGCGAAAAGTTTAACCCTATGCAACTTACGGCGAGTTTTTCAATAATTACACTCAATATAAAAATATAAAATATAAATAATTTCTCAAGCCATTTACAAAAAAAAAATATTAACAAAATCGATTTTACATAGGAGTTGCGGCGAAAAACCGATGTCGAGTCACACTCGACATAGCTGTGCATGGGATTAAACTCAAAACCAATACCAAAAACGGGATAGAATATTAATTAACATATGTATTACAAGTCAACGTACGCAATTTACGTTTAAATAACGATGCCGAGAATTGTTTCTGAATTATTAAACGATTGTGGCGAAAATACTTCATAGAAACTAACGAAGGGTACTATCGCATAAGGGATTCTAACCCTTGTCTATTACAGAAACTATACGGATTACGCATAATTCAGTACACGAAACACGTTTTTCTTGCATAATATTCACAGATATCATATTGGAATACAGTTAAATATTTGCGGTATTCGAATGAAATATATTAATTGATAAGAAAATATGGTTTTCAATGAATCATCGAAGCATTGGCATCAAAGACCAGAGTCCAAAAATGGTAAACGGACGCCAAAAATGGCTTCTAATGGAACAGTTGCGCCCATTCATCAGCAAGCACTTGCAAAAGAATACCGAATGAATCGTATAATGAGAAAGTTGTTGAATAACTTGTTTGAGATACATATATTATGCAACTTTTGATCCATAGATATTCCTATTTATTGAGAAAAACGCGAATCAATTACTGGTTCTGTGCATGTACGTCCATTTCAACGGCGCCCGATTGTTAGAGATTGACGGGTCCATTGCCAACGCCTGGGTGTCTTTCTTTTAACATTATTCAAATAAAAACGTATGCGAACGTGTGAATGTGAATACACAGTTCTAACGTTTTGATCTGACCGCATTCTATGACAAACAATAATTTAAATCGTTAAATATATGTGTATAGTCGACACCATCTCGCATGTCGCCACTGACAAAAATTTTGGGCTCGACTATAAATCAAAGTAGGGTTGACAGTTTCAGCAAATTATATGCGCAATCTGAAAAAAAAATATTTTACATATTCGCGTATGAAAATAATCAAGGCGAGCCATTTCGTATCAACGGGCTCTGAAAAAAAAATATACATAACATCCAAACATCAATCATTGAAGAACATCAAATGGAGAAAGCTGCATGAAAAAAAACGCAGCGCGTAATTAAAACAAGTTTTCGAGCTGTTAAAATTAAATACATCCAACATCAAATACCGATTTGAGCTCTATGGATGTTATAAAAAGATAATCCCACGCCTATTAAAATTTCGAGATGATTCGCCAAATCGCCAGATAACGTCTCCTTATAAAGTACCTATTTATTGACCAATAAATTAAAACTGTAATGCAGTGCTAGAGGAAGTATGTATGTAGGTGTCGCAATACCCTGAGGTGACAATATGATAAGTTCAATGCTAAGAAAAATTAACATATATATTTTAGGTGGACTGAGATGAAATCGGACAGATTTTTAATCGACGACAGTTCTCGATATTTCTCTGACTTTTACATATCACAAACTTTTTGTATTTGTCTAAAAACGTTCAATGAATAAATATTATAAACAATCATTGACCTTTATTGTCCGCAATTGCGGAAAAAAAACAACAATATTCGATTCAGTTGCCAAGGGCGCGATGATTTTTCTCGCTCGCATCCGGTACGATATGCAAAGTGCGAGTGAAATGTATACTAGTAACACGTGCCGAAAAAAATTGGCGGTCGGTCTACCGGCGGCGTATCCTCAGTCTGCGGTGGGATGACGCGTTAAGAACGCGTCATTTACGCGTCATATTGATTAGTAGCAAAATCTAAAATACAGTCAGCACTCCTATAGCGTTTCCTCCAAATCTATTTTTTACAAAATTCCTTGTCAACCAAAGAGCATTGACCTTTATTTCGCTCGGCAATGTTTTATAAATTTACGAATAATGTAAATTGACTTATAAAGCATATCATGAAAAATTATTTGTATATTGATGAAGAATTTATTCATTTCATCAATATCTTGACTTGAAATGCTTGGGGTCTATTTTCCATTATAGATATACCTCTTTCGGACGACGCGGTTGGTTTTGAGCCGTCGCGACGGATCGGTTAATTTATTACTCTTAAAAATAGTCCTTAAGGAATACATCATACGCTTGCACCAGCGCCTTTTCCAATCGTTGAAGCAATTTTCGGTCATTATCCCCTCAATGTTGACAAAACGTCATTCTTTTGCGTTTTTTTCATATTCGAGAATAGTAAGAAGTCGAAAGGCACCGTGCCGCATAGTCCAGGCACCTGTTAGCCCTCTAGTCATACTAAGGTATCTCTTTAAACAGTCAAAGAAGGTCCAACTTAGCGACAAGCACTAGAAACAGCAGCCAAGTTATGGTATTGCTTCCATCCGAACGAGTTTTCTGATTGTCAATCCGATTTGAGACCTACAGAAATAAAGGTTGAGATGAAAAATCATAACGTTTTCTGATAATATCAGCTTTACTCCAACGCTGGAGATAATGATACCATTGGATCGATGACTTACGTGAGGGGGCTTGATATGCATTCCCGCCTTTAAGATCCTTGTATGTCATTGGCAACAGGATCTGGTGTATGTCTTTTAGAAGAACGAGGACGCTTCCGTTGAATTTTCTCAGGGGATATTCGATCACAATGTGGAGCATGATTCGCTTCAATGCTCCGCTGTCACATATATGATCAGATATTAGTCCCCCGTGATGCAGCATTCAAGCACAGCGACTATGCAGATACCATTTGGTCGGTAACTTTTTTTCTGTGATCGAAAGAACCCGGATGGAAGTATGACAGGGTCGTAGATAAGATTCTTGTTAGTAAATGACGTTCCTTCGACGTCTTTCTTCTTACTGCGATTGGTTTGACCTGTTTATCTGAGAATATAGGGCACTTTCTTGATTTAACCTAGCCGTGCTGATGGAGTCTATTTGGGACCCCAAGTTTTTGATTTCTCTTGAATAAATCTTTTAATATAAATTCATGCGAAAAAAGCAACAATATTCGCTACCTTTGCAACGGGCGCGATGTTTTTTCTCGCTCGCACACGATACGATGTGCCGAATGGGAGTGAAACCGTGCGATTGACACGTGCGGCGAGAGCTCAGTCAGCAGCGAATGCTCAATCTGCGGCAAGGACATCGCCGAGTTCGCTTGTCATTTACACGTCATATTGATTAGTTGAAAAACCAAATTTTAAATGACCGAACTATGAAGCATATCATGAATAACTCCATTCTTTTTAAATATCAAGATATTGTCAAAAATCATTGAAGTGTAGTCAGATCCAAATATTGAACAATTATTTATGAATTCCTTTTATGTAAGATATAAATAAAATGTATACATGTTTTTCTTTTTTTACAATTGTCCAATCTACAAAAAAACCCTATTGTAATGAGCAGCACTGTATTGTGTCATCTGTCAAAAACACATTTGAAGTTAATAAGTTCAAAAGTTCATAGAAAAATTCAATATTATGTGAAAAGAGGGTCTACGGTGAACGAAAAGAACGGCAAAGGGTCTACGGGGCAAAAAAGTTTAGATACTGGCCATGAAAACTTTAATTTTTCTTATAACCGTAGTAACTTCTGGAGTACAGATTCGATGTAATTATCTCGATTTGATTTAACCCACCATGATGGACCATACCTTAGTAAATCAACCACATGACTAGCTTATTCTTGCTTCCTTGGATATTATTTTTTCTATCAGGTTTAGACTGTTCATATTTATCCATTTTTTTCAAGTAAAATTTTCCAGGCATCCATTTTCAACGATTCTTTTAATAATCATACAATCATTTTTGTCTCTGTCCCCGAACAAATGCGGTACTCAATCTTCCAAACCATTGACGCTACAACAGTTGAATAGATCTCGAAAAATGGTTGATTAAGTGTCATTAAAGGTTAGCTACTAATTGACACGTTGTATGAAATGTATTTTGTTCGAAATCCACTTTACACAACGTCCTTCAAATTCATATATCATGTTCGCACTTAAAGATCACCTATTATCCTCTCAAATTTCAGAGAAAATACTGTTCCACCACTATGCCTTGACGATGACGCAAATGCACTTATAGATAATTAATTTATTCAATTAAATTTACGGGTTATAGTGAAATTTACAGACTAAAAACAACTGATTCAGCTTAAACTTAGCTATCTATTCTAGTCAAAGAAATGGATCTCAATATTGAAACTTGTTTCTCGGAGGCAATGACGCAATAGTCAGATGCAGACAAACTTATATATGACTTGACCTAATAATTTATTTTATTATCAAGTATGTGTTCAATCCCTAAGCTGACAAAGGACAGACATAGACGTAGAATACTGTTTTCGTTTCAAGAATTTAAATCGAGTAATAGAAATCCTTGATTGAACCGGATCATCGTTTAATCACTCGCAAATCCATGGTTAAATTACAGATATCAGATGAAATATCTGAATTTAGGATTAACTTAGATGTTTGAACACATCTTCGATATTCCACATATTATTATTATATTTACGCCTCTTAAAATTGCGGCTTAAGAGAAAAAAATCTTAAAATACATCCGAATTTGTTCCAAAGGTATTTGAACGAGTATTTTAATATTAATCTGGCATTTTTTTATAGAAAAATGGGTCGAAACGCTGCCGGAGAGATGAAAAACAGTCGCAAATAATGAAAAATATTATTATTCTGTTCATTAAATGCGAGCATTTTTTGGTCCCTCCAATATTAGGGGAACATTTTTGTAATAAATTATTGTGCATATTTGCAAATATTTGCAACTGGAGATAGGTAGAGTTCTGAATTATATCGACTGGTGTTTGTTTCATTTCCTTGGCCCTCTTACGTGTATGTTGGAATTTCTCTGGAGTATATTACTAAAGAGTGTTTAAATCGTTACAGCTATAGTAAACAACTGAAGCAATTGAAACAAGAGCTAATAAAAAAAACGATCTGTTTAGGTCAATGATGCTGCAAAAGTGACTCTTAAATTGTAAAATTTACTTTATACATCCTATCCAACAGATCTCGTTCCGCTTAACATTTAAATCCCGCTGATTGAATAACAGATATAGAGCAATAAAATAGAAATCAAAAGCGAAATGCATTCAGAAACAAAGTGGAACAATCAATTCAGTTTAGTGACAGCAATAAAACAACAATAAGTCGTTTGGCTTGAAAACTAGTCCCAGCATCTAACCACTATTACTCGAGTAACACGCTCGAGATCAAATAAAAAAAAATGAAAAATGATATCTCACCTTATCGGACATGGTTCCTTATTAAAATCGAAATGATATAACTAATATCACTGCATTAAATCAACGAGAAATGTATTTAAAACTCATATAACGCGACCGTACACTGAAATATATTATTTAGAATTAAAACCGAAGCTTTTGTAAAATATATTCGGCACGAGGGCGGAATATAATGTAATCCTGCAGGATTATTGTTAGGCGTATCCGGATAATTTATGGATTTGGGCACGAAACAATACGTATATATGCTATTTTTGTTCGATTTTAATTCGTTATAATACGTGGATTTGGCGCGAATTTTGAACTTCGACGGTATTGGCGTCCGCGACCCCAGAGCGGGTCGAGCGACGACCCAGCGACGAAGAACGACGAGCCAGCGCCGCGGGTCGCGACAGACTGGTCCGCGACTCAGGCACGCGCACCATCCGACGGAGCAAAACACCTGTTGGATCCGACTTGGGCGCCTGAGAACTTCCGAAATCCCCGAATATCGCCAAACTGGACTCGTAAATCATGCGCGTTTGACCTATATTTGAAGAAACGCACGACCAAACCAACTGGGTCGACAATGAAAACATCAGAAATTTTATTTAAAAAAAATATATATCTATAATTGCCGAATCTAATTTCGGGGGTTTTGCGAAAAGTAATTTCAAACTCGGAAGCACGCAGGATATCCGAAATGACTTTGAAAATTATTATTTTCATAATTTGATTACGAAACGAGCAGAAAACAAAAACTTTGAAATATGAACATTTTCTTTCGGGGAAAATTTTATGACAATACCGATCGCGGGGTTTCGCAATCTTAATTTTACGACGCAAAACTTTTTTTTTCATACCACACGTGTGCGGAGTTAACCTAGCCATGCCGACGGGGTCTATTTGGTACTACAAACAGAAATCCTATATGTCACAAACTTTTTGTATTTGTCTAAAAAAGTATAAAGAATAAATATCATAAATAATCATTGTCCTCTGTCTGTAATTGTGAAAAAAACAACAATATTCGCCACTGGCGCAATGTTTGTTTCTCGCTCGGTTCTGATACGATGTGTCAAGTGCGAGTGGAACGTATACTAGTAACACGTGCCGCGAGAATTTCATCAGTCTGCGAACTTACGCATCAAATTGATTGGTTAAAAAATCTATTAAAATAACTATTTTTATTCTTAGAATAATACATTTTTTTTAAAAAAAAAGGTCTAATTATTGTTGTAGAATTCATCAATAACTGTAGAACAAAAAGAATAATGAATATACAAGGTTTGATTTTGTATTTCAGCATATTTTTGTGAAAACATCGTCGTAATTGAACGTCAGTCTCCATATTCGCCGGATATGACCGTGTGCGACTTCTTCGTATACCCAAAAATGATAAAAACTTCAGATAAAGACATAATCGCTAAAGGAGCTAAATCCCGTATTGAATATTGCGATTGGAAAAAACACTTTCACAGGTAAATTAAAAGAAAATTATCAGTACATTTTTATTAAACCTCGTATTAATGATTTATGCGAATTATATTTCATATCTGATGATATCAAGGTTTGCGATGAAAATAGAGAAAAATCGTTACTCGATAATCCAATGCGAAATTGTCGTGGAAATATGTTCATCAAAAGTTTAGGCCTTTGAAACAAAAACAACGATATATCGTCGTTCGGCAGTCTAAAGTTTAAAACAAAAATCATGGTGACCCTATTATATAAAACAATCACAGTATTGCCATATATACATTTTTTCTATAAACATTATATTAAAAAAAATATTTACACTCATCAATCATTTCGGCCCGATAAGGATGTAAAATAAATTCGTATTATTTATATTGGACATCGTTCATTAAATAGGCGCCGATTGAGTATTTATTGTGATAAAATTTTCCGATAAACGACTTTGGCCGGGGAAAAAATGTGGCGTCGGTAAAGCAGGACTCTACCGTACCAGCGCAGAGTTGGCAGCGCGAGGGGCGGAGGGCGCGGGTGGCAGTCAGCTGTGCGGCTGTGCGGCCGGGCGAGCATGGCGGCCGTGCGCCAGCGACAGCGGGGCCCCCTCGCAGGTCAGTCCGCGCCGTAGCCTCCGCAGAGCTCCCCGCTGCGACTCGATCGCCTCAGCACTCTGTCCAACTCTTAACCTATATGTCTAACTGCTGCCAATTCGTTCGTTTTCATTAACCTTCTTTATTGTTTTTGTGCGCAGAAGGAGAGGTGCTGACGATACCGACGAGCCTATGCACGTGCCAACAGAACTGCACCGAGCGCGTCAAACCGAAACTGATAAAAAAAGTCTGCATATACTTCAAAAGCATCCCGGAACGTAACCAACAATACAAATATCTCGCTTCGTTGATACAAATAAAGGCAAAATTCAACAACGTGGAATTGAAGTCGGCTACTCCGGGCAGAAAATATCGTCAGTCGGGCTTTCGATACTACGTTCCGATGTTGTTGGAGGAAGATTTAGAGAACCAAGCGAAGATGAGGGAGGAGCGCAAGAGAGTTATGGCGGCGTACTTTGGCGATAAAGTGTTGGAGGCGGCGAAGGGCACACCGCTGTACGGTCTCGATCCGAAAATCTTCCGCAAAGAGCAAGTCGTCAATCCCAAGTGGGATCATATCGAAGTGTGTTTGCGCGCCTTCGTCACGATACATTTGATGAGCGAAAAGCGAGTCATTATAACGAGACAGACGAGAAAGTTACAGAAGCACGTCAAATGCAGCAATCCGCTGCCGCACCACATCAATCTGCGCACGGAGCAGGACGTCGAGATGTACGAATGCGAAGAGGACGAGGAGTCGATCGAGGCCGAGGACGAGAAGGACTGCAACATCGACAGCGTCCTGCGGGACGTGCGCGTGTGGATGGCCGAACAGGCAAAGCAGGCGCAAAAATCGAATTACGCCGTCAATCCGAGAACGTTGTTGCCGGTGGGGCTGGTACTGCCGGCGTCCGTCACGTGTATGCCCGTGTTCCCTCGAGGGCCGCCGCCGAAACCTTATCTGCCGCAAGACCAAGACCGCGACGTCAACATAGTATGCAATTTTTTTTCACACCAGTTATGGAAACCCGAATACATAGGAGGAGTGCCTTGATATCGTAACCGTTAATATAAATTAATTATTTATTGCCTCTCGTACGTGAGCTACGGGACGAGGTAAAAATGGACGTTGTGCCGGATTTTACACGTATTATTATAACATTATTCGCGTTATACGTTTGTAATCTAATTACATCGTAATGTTTTTAAATATAATCATATTTTTTCTCATAACAACTCTTTTATATTGTCCGCAACAGATTAATTAAGATATAAATATGTACATAACGGGATTGTTTCAATATTAAACCGAATAAAATTCGGATCGGAATGAATCGTTTTAAAATATACATCCGGTAATCCCAGTTTTATATAAATATTATTCCATAAAGCGGCCAAGATAACATTGGAACTTGCGGTGGGAAATATATACGTACATAGAATATCTTATCTCATCATGTATAATTTAGAAAAAAAGTTATATATATCGTGTTCCTTAAAAATTGTACGTTTCATCTCCAATTTTGTATTGTTAATATATTTTATCGATTTAGGCGATTCATAGTAAATTTTTTAATCAGTATACATACTTATTGTAAAATACATACTTATTGTAAATAGTTTTACATTTTTAAATATTCATATTGAATTAAATATATTTTTATAATTTAAATCGATGGGACAAGTCAAAACCTACACGTAAAATAAATTATTGTTCGAATAATATGTAATCCCGGAAAATATAAACGGAATGATATGCGTTCAAATTTACAAGAAATTTTCTATCCCCGGAGATTATTTCATTTTTATTTCAATCAAAAAATCAAAATATAAATATTTTTAACTTATATTTTTGTAATGTATAATAATTAAAGTTGTAAAAATAGGTAACGGATAATTAAATCCATAAATTATGAAATATTGTATGATCTCAAAAATTATAAATGTGAAATAAGCTTCGACGAAGAAAATAAATATACGACTGTTTCTGAAAATATTAAATGTATCGATAGCAAAATGTTATATTATGGCAATAAGGATATTGAGCTTTCTGAAAAAAAATATGTAAATTCTATATAATATTTGGTAAATCTGCGAATCTTATTTTTTATATCGACCAATTTATATTCTACGTTACATAGACATCTTCTGTTATTCTATATATAAATATATATAAAAATGCAGATCATCTAAAATTATATTATACGTCTAATATAGTTTTACTTTTTTAAGAAGTTCTTCTGATTTTTAATTGTATGTCTTTAGACTGAAACTTTCGTATATAGTGGATATATATATATATATGATACGTACGTATTAGGTGTTACAAGATTGTTGCCGTTCACACGATACAAATCTGGTTTAAGGCGTGTTTTCGTATTTTAATAAAAAATTATATTACAGTACCCTCGATTTTTATTTACCTTAATCTAACATCATCAATTGTACACAATATTTAAAAAAAAATAATTTTGTTTCTGGGAATCTTGTTAAAACAAATAATTTGTATAAAATATAGTATTCATTATTTTTAGTTGACCGTATTATTTCAAAAAAGTATATATTTAAAAACAGTCAACCCTTCTATAGCGCAGAGATAGGGACCACGCTTTAGAAACCCGCCCTATAGAAGCCTAGGCACCCATACAAAATTTGGGGTTAGGTTTTTTGACCTTGTTCTGTTTCTATTTTTTTTAATGCGTGGGTAATACATTTTGGAAATAGCCCTTGCTGTTGTACGCGCCGCTCGATAGCAGGTACGCTAATGAAGGTTTGACTATACTAAAAATTCAATAAAATAAATTAAATGTTAGGATTATTGAGCCTAAATTAATAGTTGGATCACTCACAGGAAACAAAATTCAGATTAGATAAGAGTCAAAAACTAATACTTTAAAGTAAAAACATCTTTTTACACCAAAAATGACAATCTCAAATTGAAAATGCACATTATATGATGAAATATTATCTTAACCCTTTGGCTGCTGTGACGAGTACACCTATATATCGCGTTGTTCAGCAGTGAAAGGGTTAAACATTTAAAAATATTTGAAATTACTTCCGACGGGGATGAAGAAGTATTCCATATTAGAAAAAAAAGAAGAAATAAGACCGCATTCAAGAAATTTATTATTTTATAAAAACCTAACTATATTAGTTAATTTCAATCTTCTTTAACCTACCGATGAGATACATTGGGTACCCCAAGTTTTTGATTTTTCTCGAATAAATATTTTAATATAAATCTTGCATGTCACCATTTTTTTGTATTTGTCTAAAGAATAAATATTATAAATAATCATTGACCTTAATTGTCTGCAATTGCGAAAAAAAATATAAAACAATAATATTCGCTGCTTTTGCTACACCCACGATGTTTTTTCTCGCTAGCATCCGATACGATGCGCCGAGTGCAAGTGAAACGCGCGAGTGACACGTGCTGCGAAAGCTCAGTCTGTGGCGAGATATCGTCGAGAGCGTCAAATTGATTAGTTAAAAAATCAAAAATATTGACCAAATTATGAATTATATCACGAATAACTATATTTATTCTTAGATTAAAGATAGCTGTAACCTGTAAATCTTTCTACAAACAGTACAGCTCTTCTTTGTATCAGACACGCCATTCTCCACCATCGAGTACAGTTCTAAATATCCTTCCTTAGATCTTTCTCTCCTGGATGTGCATTTTTATCTCATCTCGCTTGATTAGAATCTAACATTCTGGCATGTATATCGTGACGGGTCAATGAGAGTCTTATAGAGTTTGATTTTGTTCTTCTTCGAATGAGCATTATCATCATTATAGGCGCAACAGCCCTATTTTAGAGCCCTGGCTAACGTCCTTCTCCATTTTATCCGGTCTGTCGCCACGGCGCTCCATCTTCCGGTAAGTTTCAATGATGCAGTATCCCTCTGTACACAGTCCAACCACCTCAGCCTCGGTCTTTCTTTCCTCCGGGGACAGGAATGCTTGTTAACCATAAGCCTTTTCGGCGGCAGACTATCCCGCATCATTGACACGTTACTGACCACTCTGAAGACAGGTGTGCCTAGTATATCCTTGGATAGTAAGTAGAGCTCCTCGTTGCTTTGGATACGCCATACCCCGTCGTCGAATACGGCTCCAAATCATTCTGAAGTCTGGAGGTACAAGCATTTTTTTCCTAGCGTTCCTCGTCTTTAGTCTTCTGGACTCGAAATATAAGTCTAGGGCGGATTCTTTCCGAATTCTTGTAGACTTCCCATATTGTTCTCTTTTTGCGAGGTAGAACAATTCTGCAACTCTTAAGACCTCCAGTTGCAAATGTTGCGTAGCTACAACCGCTTCTTTAACCCACCACCGTTTACCATTATGTTTCCCTCCATGACAATCTGAAAAAGGTGATAACTCTATAATATCTAGAAGCTTCCGCTTCTTGCGAAAAAATTTAAGTTAGAGCCTAGAAATTATCTCCTACACGATTCAATGATATATAAAATACTGATCTAGTGCGGATTATATTATTTAATTTAAAAAAAAGATAAACGAAATTTGCATTAATATTAAATTTTAAAACACTTTCGCAACTGACGAAAACGAATTATTGCGTCTCAAAAAATAAGCTGAAAGAAGACGCATCACCGATATAAAACTTGCGATAATGGGGTGCCGTCGCAGCGCAAGATTAAGATAAGTTGTCAATCTCGGGAAAGGGTGTCGTAAAAAAATAAATCCGAAGCTTAATCGATATTTCATCTCGAATAAAAAAGTCTAAATTATTTGCGGTTCTCGATATACACGGTTTGCGGTACTCACCCTTATGATCAGCATGCTTCGTAACCTCGCTTCAGTTTCCCGCTTTGCACGTGAACGGAATCGATAAGATCACATCTCTAAAATAAAGGGACGCGACAAAGGCCCCCCCGCTTAACGAGATAAACATAAACCAAATTAGTTGGAATGACTGTAAATTTTCTTTTGTTCGCAAGAAGACGAATTTCGACGCTGATTATCGTGTGGTGTGGGGTAGGCACAGGAGACGTAAGAGGATGCGAGAGATACGGACACTCTCGGAGTAGCCGGGATACTGAATGGCTTGCCGACTCCCAAACAAAGTGAGGTAGGAGACCACCCCGTCTGTTTTCCTCCGAGTGCGAGTGCCCGGTTCAGAATCAACTCATTCTACTACGCGCTCACGATGACGTCACCCCGAAAAGAGACTGAACCGTGGGGCCGGGGGGGAGGCGAATGAGAGGGACGCAGGCGCCGCACCGCCCCCCCCAGGCCCGGCGAGGGTGTGCAGACTTACCCTACGCGCGGTATGTACACGTATTACATAACCCCCTACAACTTTGTATCATCTGCGACCTTGAAACGAACCATCTTTCACGTTTTATCTCACACTCTCGCTGAAATTAACCACGTGTCCACTCATAAACAGTGTCATATTGTGCAGGGTTCCAGAAAAACCGCGTTATTCTTACGTATTCTGCGGAACTAGGGGGTATATCTAGGTCGCGCTTCGCGAGATAGGCCAACTTAGGGTCAGTGAATATCCACACACAAATAACTAACACTCAATATATACGTATCGAGAGCGTTAATCTAGATCTGAGAAGCCTTAACCTGGAAAAAAATATCCAGATTCCAACATCGGTCCATCATAATACATAAATTAATTTCGAAACACGGTTAATCGACATATCTTCGACACCACGTTCTGCCATCCATCAATAATTCATCGTTCGCATGGTGGATATTGTTTCTGACACGAAGAACATTTACTTTGAATAGTTTCCCTGAGACGCAACCGTCAGAACTGTATTTAGAGCCTGAATAAATTATGAGACTTGTTATTAAATGGACTAATGTCGAATTAAAAATTTTAACCGTACTATATATTATTCAACGTGACTTAAAATTATCATCCCCGTATATCTTGATGACGAATAGAAACGTGCGATTGTTTAGAACATATTGATGTTGCCGAGAGTCGGAAATACCAAAAATATTAGATAAAATTGATAAAAGTGAAGTGTATGCACACTTACGTAATCAATCGTAGAGTATATTATGCGTCAAAATCAGTAGTAATTTCATATCTCTGTTGATACCAGAAATGGAGAACCTATGGTAATACGCACCAATATAGTCATATTTAACTCCAATTAGATATAAATAAAACGGCCATTTATTATTCATTATGAAGCGTGGGAAATCTATATCAGCTTTATTCAACGTATTTACATTTACAGACCGGATAACGGCTAAAACAAAAGAGGATGCAGAAGAGGACAAATAAGAAATCTCTGCGGACCATCATCGGTCCGCGAACCACTGGTTAAAATTCTGGCAAAAGTTTCTGACTTTTTAAATTCACAAATTACACAGACAATGGCGACAAAATGTACGAAGAATAACCACGCTGGCAAACCGGTGCTACTTTAGACTTCAAAAGCATCCAGATTCTTCTCAAAGAAAACCAAAGTCAAACTCTACAAGACCCCTATAAGGCCCGTCCTAACATACGGATCTGAATGTTGGGCTTTAACAAAACAAGATGAACGACAACTCAACATCCTGGAGAGGAGAATTCTGAGAAGAATATTTGGAGCCGCATTCGCCGAAGAGGTATGGCGTATCTGAAGAAGAGCTGTAGAAGTATACAAAGATATACCGGTTACAGCTGTCGTCAGAGTAGCCAGACTCCAGTGGGCCGGTCACGTGTCAAGGATGCGGGACGGTCAACCCCCAAAAGGCTTATGGTTAACAAGCCTTTCTGTCCCCGGAGAAAAGGAAGACTTAGGCTTAAGTGGTTGGACTGTGTACAGAAGGACACTGCATCATTAAAACTTACCGGAATATGGAGCGATGTAGTGGCAGACCGGATAAAATGGAAAAGGATCTTGGATGAGGCCAGGGCTCTATAATAGGGCCGTTGCGTCTATGACGATGATGGCGACAAAATCCAGTTGGCGAAACTTTTCTCTAATGACCAAGGTTTCCCAACTGGCAATATTTTATTAAAATGGACCCCAAATTTTGTATGACCTTAGGGCGGGTTTCTATAGCATAGTCTCTACCTTGGCACTATAGGAGGGTTGACTGTATATCCTTGTTTGTATTGACAGAACATGAAAAAGAAAATTGACGCCTTTGGTGCTGGCGACGCCTGCTGAGAATACAATGGACCACTGAACGCACAAACATGTCTGTCCCGAAAGAAATGGGGAACAACAGAAATGATCGACTTTCTACGATATGTCTCAAAAGGATTCTTCGATACTTACAAAGAAGTTCGTCGCGCTTGGAAACGTACAAGGACAGGGGGGGCAGGACGCTCACTCTTGGAGAGCCAAAATCAAGAAGATTCGGAACAAGAATGGTCACGATCCTCAGACATTAGGGAGTCAACTAAAGATGAAGTATTGACAGCGATAAATCCTAACAATAAAATAATTAAGAGCTCAATATTTGCCGTTTCCACCAGCTTGCTGTGATCTAAGATCCTGAAACGGAACTTAACAAAATTCAGATATACAAGACCTCCATAAGACTGGTACTAAAATATAACTACAAGTCACAAAAAGAAGAAGCGAAATACGCCATCTTTGAAAGAAGGGTTTTGCAGAAGATCTTTTCAAACTAAGCAAGTAGAAGAGAATCAAAACTGACACGGATTTTAAAAAGCTAATAAATATAGAAGTGGTGATTAGGTTACGTATGCTTCAGAGACTGCAATGGATAGGGTACATTGAGAGTATGGTGTAGAACAGCAACTGAAAGGACGACTATGAAAATAATGAAGGCGAAGAGACTGAGCTGGGAGCTGGTTGTTGAAAAGAGACCAAATGAATGATAGTGACTGAACCGTTACGTCACGTAACCGACACGTTAACCTAATCAGATTAAGTGACATGTGCTTCAGGCCGCTATATCGAAGCTGGAGAAGAATCCTCCTATCAAAGGTTCTTCATAATCTTTTCAGATATGAAATATCGATGTTGAATGGCATTGCTCTCCACCATTCGTAACCCTAAGGGCGTTTTGATTTGGATTGGATTGGAGTAGTCAATTGTATCTACCCCCTTCGGGGTACTGTATACACGATCGTTTTGCAAAGTTTATGATCTTAACTACTGCCCATTTCTGACACAGCCGGAATTCTAATAAAAGACACGGCTCCGATAATTGCGCGAACCCGTCGGTGGATGAAGCAATCAATTCAAAGTATCCCATTAGACAAGCAGAAGGCAGCTCGCGTAATGGCTTCGGCGAACGTAAAACTTTTCGAGCCGTAACGACCGTTTGATTCCCTCGACCTGCGAAGACACGGAGACCGCGCGCCCCCAGCACGCCGACGTTGCAGTCATTTGCCCCCACCCTTGGCCAGACCATGACCTCGCCGTTTAACCGCTGATGCGGCGATTTGGCGTCGTTTGTCACTATTCTCGTGCGTCATTCCTTCCGTTCGGCCTCCTTCCCTTCTGTCAGTCATCTCGCAAATGGCGGGTTTCACGCACGACGTCGATTACACGTATGCCGCGAAGCGTGTCATCATTCTATTAGGGTGTACCGAAATTAAAGTGTACACTTTGCGTCACGGCGATTTATCGGATCGATTGTAAATTACCTAAAATTACTATCAACACGGCTATAAATATACGCAACTTTCCGTTAAAGGTCGAACATTGATAAATTCTTGATTTTACCCACTAAATTCTAGTATAATTAAGTGCTAGGAGTCAATTATTCAATTGCATTTGAAATGGGAGTGTTTGCGGGAAATTTTTGGACCACTTCACACTTCAGAAAATCCTTGACTCCAAGTCCATTAACGGAATTTTAAACATCCCAATTTGCACAAAACAATTCTTCGTAATAGTTCGAAGTACGATTGATTCGGTACCATTAAATTGAACAGAACGCAATCCTCTTCTCGACATATTTACTTTACTGTGTGGTATCAAGGGTACAAGATCCAGGATCAAGGGTTACAGTTAAACATTCGTAGATCTACCCAAAAGTCCTACATTTGATCGCCTCAATAAGGATACTCTGAATACTATGGGCGTTAATAATATAACAGTCAACACTTACAACAAACAAGACAATGTCTTATAACACATAAAAGTTTGTTAACTTCTGATCCTGCCAATCTATTCACATAGAATCGTAGAAAGACATTGCTTAATCTTAGAATCCGGAAGACTTGTACTGCATAGTTGATGATGGGTGCAGTCAATTATGCATTCGGCGCTTCTGTACTAAAGAGGAACGGATCCCTCTTTAGCAGAAGCTTTAGCAGTCGGCAGACCAACCTTATTGAAAAAGTACTAGAAACCGGCCGCAGGGTTGTGGTATTGCTTCCATCAGAACGAGTTTTATCGTTGCCACTACGCCTTGGATTCTACAGGAAGTGTTAAGTTAATTAACAGTAAGTAACATTGTGAAGCGAAATGGCTGAAGGTACCATCCCAGCATCTGCCTTTGGAATCAACAATCATATCTCTACATCAACGTCAACAGTAATAAAACATGGTCAAAATACTTTAAGAAAAGTGAGTTATCCCAAATTAAGACAATTAACCCTATGTTTTATAGTTCATTGTAAATTAAAATAAATGCAAATAGCAAAGGATTAATTTCAGATCACCAGTGACTACGTAAGTAATGCTTGAATTTTCTTCAGTATCAGTATATTAAATTTTCTTGTAACAAAGTTTTTCTTTAATGACATAAATATATGAATACTTTATTTATTTATTTGCAAGCTTCTCCATTTCTTTAACTATTTCAGTGCGGCGCCCATGACGTTCATGGGCACACGACTCGTGTCCAGCATACGTTTTCATAGCTATCCAGAGAGAATTAAGAGTAGGTATTTGTTTTAAAAAAACAATAAATTTACAACATATTACAATAAAGTTATAGGAACCATATAAAATATAAATTCGAAATATATCCAGTCTTTTTACGATTCTTATTATTATAAAAATATAACGATTCTAGTTTATTTTTTTAAATAGAGTTGAAGAACATATCCTAATTCACCTGTTTGCATAATTTTCCGATAGGAAAATTATATAGTATAGCGATAAGCGGTATAAACAAATCAGCCAACAAAAAAAAATATTTAGTAAAGTCAAACAGATGCAGTTTTGAATTCTTTCTTCTCGCTTCTCTTTACAATGTGCGATTCTACAACATCCATCTAACTAATAGCGAGTTTCTTCACATCATCTTCAGTAAATTGATCTTCAATATCAAGTTCCAAAATGTACAATAATGTCGAAATGTTGCTTCAATCGCTATAATTTAGAAGTAAACCGTAAGATAGACTATTTTTTAACTTTTAAAGTGCCATTTTTTAGTAAAAAGATCCGAAATAAATCATTTTGCTATGTTTTTCATTGAAATCAGACATAAAAACGTTATGTTTCCGTGTTTCATACTGGGGAATCAATAACTCAGAATAATATTGATACGTTATCAAATGATCTTACATACATACGTATGCAGCGATGGAATAGATAAACCACATAATCTCCATACAAATGTCAATATGTACATAAAACTTACTATGGAATCTAATGAACGTTTCGTAACTGAAACAATAACAGAAAATAACGACAAACTTATTATTGCAATATTATAAACTCATGCCAAAACGAGAATGAATCAATTATTACATCAACCTCTGCTGAAACAAATCTCATCCTGCGATCGAAATCGTGAAAAAAAAATACTTCACGCTACTCACGAACGGTTAAATAAACACAAACAGATTATTTCAGATGACCTTTAAATCGGTAATTATATTTAAACCCGAGGAATGATTAATAAAATACGAAAACACGCAACACGCGCCAGATAATAATTTAAATTAGCCCAATTTTCATTAAAAAATATATATATATATACCTGATTCGAAGATATTTCGAGCTTCGGCAGGTCCGTCTTAATTCTGGCCGGCAATCGATGCGATTCGGATGCTGTGGCATTGTCTTTGATAAAGCTTCGCCGAAGAAACGAACGCTGCCTCGTCAACCAGTTGCCCATGTCGACGACTTTTCAGGGGAAAAAATAACAATCGGACGATTCTCTACTTCAGCCGAATACGTACAAAACTATTTTCGGCGAAAACAATCCAAACAAACGATCCAATAAAGATATGTCCAGTTTGTCCAGATTGATAACGCCGTGTACGTAACGATTTCTGATAAATTTTGACGAAATACATGTATCGCACTCTTCCATCGCCCAGTGATTGGACGGTATCCGCGGACAGACTAACGCGAAATGGGATGTCGTTATCGAAAAGACAGATGGTGTTTTTCGCACTCTTCTTATCGCAAACCTATAGATTTGATCGCTCGAGTGAATTGGGGATTAAAGCAATCCATTGTTGATTCACGTCATAATATAGCGTGACATTTTTCTTCGTTCGTATATAAAAAGATATCTATAAATGATGCTGTGTTATTTAAAAAAATATCGTACGTATCTAAACGTCGCTATAAATAACAAATCATTCAATATTGATACTCCATCAAAGAACATAAGTATGGTGAAGCTTGCAACGTCAAGTAAGACACGTGATGTCCTAGCCTGCTTCCTGTTCAACATCACTGGAAGGATTAATAAAGTGCTCCAGGATGGAAACTCCCAGCATCAACTTCTTTCCTATGTGTATAACATTGTGGCCAGATTACGGGTGCCATCAAGGATACACGATAATCTGAGCGACGGGAGACTTAGGATCAATGAAATTAACCAGTGTCATGGCTTGTAGGTAACATACATATTATTACAATAATGTAAGTTAAGCGACTGAGCTAATTTAGTACTCGGATAGCTTAATCGAAAATGATGAATTCGGGGAATTCTTTATGACACTGGCCAGGTGGAATGTGAGCGAAAGAAATCCACTACATTCGCATGTAATTAAATTTAAAATATTATTTATGTAGGTATTAATTAATTAACTAATTTATTGTCAACTATCCTTCGTAGAATAAACACCGGATATGAGCGAGAAAAAACATGTGCAAGTGGGAGCGAGAAAAAAATCCGTGTTGTGCAGGGGTAAGAACCGATCCGGGAATGGGCCTCAGTCACCTCCACGTCGCATTAATTAGTAGAAAATTTAAAATTATATCGATATTTTGGATTTTTCTACTAATATATATCATGAATAGAGACACGTATTTTAGCATCTATTTTTAAAAAAAAATAGCGTTTAAAATGACAAATTTTAGCATCTATTTCGCGTTTATTTCTAATTACAAATTTTGAAGTTAAAAAGTCTAATTTATACATATTTTTTTAAACGATATACAATATATTGATATAAAAACATTTGAAATTAAATAGAAATACAAGAATACACCGATTAAAAATTATATAATGATTAAAATTTATTAAAGTTTATCATCGAGCATGTTTTTATTGATGATTGTTTTAATCTAGTACGTCGATCGTTAACAATTAAATTGTACGTACTAAAAAACCGTTCTGCGTCAACACTATTTGCAGGACACCAAATTGATTGAAGGGAAGCATTGCCGAATTCTTCGTGTTTCATCTTTGTTGCAAGTAAAAGTTGTTAGTATCAACTTTTACCCCACTTTTAATATTACGATAAATTATTAAAAAAATGTGAATTTTATCACTCTAAGCATTGAGTGGTTGTTAATGTTGTAAAACAAAGCAAGTTTCTTATTACCGATATTTCATCAATTTGGAAATCCAGCCAAGCATGCGGTTGAACAGATGATTTAAAGTTTCATTAAAACACATTCGTCTTCATTTATATTTAAACGTGACTCGAGTTTAATAAACTTTACGGAAACCGACTAAGAATATCTATTAATTTCTAATTTGGTGTGTTCGTCTGTTTCAAGAAGTAGCTTCTGGGTTTCCATAGACAAAATACCACCTATGTTATAACCGAGAGAATTTTTTATTCCCATAATTTCATCCCACAATAAATGGGAAAAGGGGTACGAAGATCCTTCTAATTTATCATCAATAAAAATTAATAAATTTATCGCATAACTCCTAACAAATTTACATTGAATTTTACTGTATTTGTATCAGACTCATACAACTCTATATATAATTTTTCCTTTGCTACACTTTTTATATCACAAAACAAGTACCAACCTAAGTATGTGGCATCATAGACAATATACAAGAGGCTGACTCATGAGTCTGGCACTTTTAGTCATTCTTTAAGAAAATCGATATATGGAAAATTTCGCAATTATATCGCATTTATCGCTTCTATCGCTTCTATGTCGCATTTATCGCAAAATGCGATAATCACGTATCTCTAATCATGAATAATA
Source organism: Philopotamus ludificatus (assembly GCA_022495035.1). Classification (NCBI taxonomy): domain Eukaryota; kingdom Metazoa; phylum Arthropoda; class Insecta; order Trichoptera; family Philopotamidae; genus Philopotamus; species Philopotamus ludificatus. The sequence continues at coordinate 3,312 of JAGXCT010036386.1, read as the reverse complement.
ATCTTTTTTTTTAAATGTCAAGGTATTGTCGAAAGACTTTTGACCTGAAATTTTTGGGGTCTATTTTCATACATTCATTTCATACATAATAGACCCCATCGGACAGCGGCGTTGGTTTCGAGCAGTCGTAACGGATCAGTTAACCGTGACTGAGCTAAGATATAAGCTGAATATGTTAATACTTCGCGAAAATCTCTGAATTCTGGGAATTCATTATAACACTGGGGAGGGGAGGGGGGAATATATGTGTAAGAGACGCATTTCCTTTGCATCCCCACCGGGAGTCGAAAAATAAGAAAAATACAGCTTCGAATTCATCAGGGTTAGAGATTGTTATCGAAAATTCTCTTTTCTCGGCATTTATTTTTATTTTGAAATTTCGAGAATCTTTAAGAATTATAACACCCAAAGGATTAGAGCAGTGATTCCCAAAGTGTGAGTCGCGGCTCCCCAGAGAGCCGCATTGTCGTCATAAGGGCGCCGCGAAATATTTAATTAAACAATTTGGCAAAATTGTGGGAATTCCCAATTCTCAAAATTGCGCCATCTTTTTGCGCTCACTTTTCTCAAGAAGGTCAACAATTTTGAAAAAAATCTGATATATGGGAGCCGCGGAAAAATCTGATGTATTTAAGGGAGCCATAAACCGAAAAAGATTATGAATCTCCGGTTTAGAGTGTTAATCTAAAGATTAACTAAATAGCTAATGAACACTGACAATAGAGTTAAAAGTCAAAGAAGCAATTGGAAAATTAACAGATAATCTAAAATCAAAGTCGACTCCTAATAAGATAAGCTTTTCAAATCTTTTGTGATTTGTGATAATTCTTCATAACTAATATACAGTCAACCCTCCTATAGCACTCCCTACTATAGAGCGAGGTGTGCGGAAGTCCCTCCTATAATGCTTCTTTGAAGATAGCCGTTTTCTACAAAACGCTAAAAGTCAATGCCATCATGCACGCGTGAACAAACTAAAAATAAAACAAGTTTTTTAAATATATGTGAATGAAAAAATGTTGGATGTTTTGAATTCGTTCAATTTACAAATTATAATTAAAAAACCTTAACCCCAAATTTTGTATGAATACCTTAGACTTCTATAGGGCGGATTTCTATAGCGTGGTCCATATCTCAGCGCTAAAGGGGGGTTAACTGTATTTTGGTGTATTCTTTTATGTTTGTAAACCACTTTGAAAATTATATTTCATAATATATTTGGAAATAATATTAATTTTGAAAATTCTTAATTTTCACAAAACTTCCAATAAATATATTTTTTAATCTAGATAATATAAAAAGACGAGAATTTACAATCTCTACTTCAGGAGCTTAGATATATATAGGCTAATTGATAACCCAAAACAGTTACACTAGTTAAGACACATTTACGAGTCGAGATTCCTTTCAAGGAAGATCATCATCAAACTCTATAAGACCCTCATCAAGTCCATCCAAAAGTACGAACAAATTGATATCCTGAAATTTGCATCAATACTCGATGGCTGGGAATGGGAAAGCCTTATGGTCAACAGTCCTTACTGTCTTCGGAAGAACAGAAGATTAAGGTGGGACATTGGGACGCAGCATCATTGGGATTGAATTTAAGATAGTGCAACGTTCCTGCATACCAAAAGGAATAAAGAATTGTGCTAGATTATATCAGAACCCTTCCAGTATATTCTTTTATTTTTCAATAAATTTAATAATAAAAAAACACATTCGTCTAAGAAATGCAGGACGAGAAACTGAAAGAGATAAAATACACCAACTTTAAAGAATTTAAATGAAGAACATACCAAACCGCTTTTCATAATGCTATAAATGTAAAATTATTACAAAATAATTATAATAACAGCATCATCGGGAAAAACATTTTAAAACTTAGACCACTTTCAAAATAAAATCTGTACTAAAATAAATAATAATTTCAGACTATCTGAAGAATTAAAATATACAATATTCTACGTTAAGAAGCTTATATTTTAAAACTTTATTTAACATATAGTCGATAAATAATCTCACTTTTCCTAAGTTCACAAGTCTTTAAATTTACATAACTAATATAAATAAAGCAAAAAAATACCTAAATCAGTTTCATAACTATATTGTTTTACAAATTTATTAAATAAATCGTATTATTGCATAGATAATTTAATAAATGCTCTATGATATTTAATGACAATATGCAAATTAATGTCAAAAAATGAAATAAAATATTATTAAAAAATAAAAAAACATAAACGCTCTACTATGTGGATTCTGTTGGATTACTGTGTAAAAGAAAATTGTCGGCTATTTTCGAGGTGTGAAAATAATTAACGACATCAATTGTGAGTTAAAAATTATCGCTGACCAATCAGGCACTCTTATGTATTGTATGAACGTAGCATTACGATCGAACATAACTATCGAAAGTTGACCTAATCTATAAAATATATATCAGAATCATAATGTTAAGTAAGAATGATGGATGTGAGATTATTTTACATCGTTATTATGTGTGTTTCGTCACAACAAGCTATTTTACGGACGAATATAACTTAAAATACTTTGAATATTATTTTAGAAGGCGTTAATTGATTGATGTCATATTATATATTTTTTCAGTCAATTGGCACGAATTTAGTTTTGCTTACATTGTGTATATATATATATATTAAATGACATTGTATTCAATTCACAATGTTGTGTGTAGCTAGCTACATTTTTGATTCCAATGTGTATTAAAATGTTATACAGATATATCCTGAACAATTTTACCTTTTTAGAAATGGACTTAATAAAATTGGTCAGATAATTTTCATTGTTTTAAGTGGATTAAAGTGGTTCAGTTCTGAGTAAAAGACTGTATTGTTCAGGGTATATTCTTAGATTTTCTATGAGGACTGACCCGCTCGAGGCGCTGGAAGTGCTGACGCAGGAAGGTGACAGGGTTGTCAGGCCTGGTGACGCAGAGCTGCACGATGCACTCCTTGAGCAGCAGCTGAACGCCGTGCTCCTGGATGTAGCTCTCGCACTCGCGCAGGCTCTGCTCCTCCTCCATGCTACATCCCGCGCTGACAGCTCGTGTCGGCCAAACAGCAATCTGCCAAACCGACCTGTCACTCGGCCCCAGCAGCGCCACTCCGGCATATAACCAAACTAATCATTTGAAAATAAAAAAAAAACAAGTCTTAACGCCTCAAAAACCGGCTTAGTTAGTCATTATCTTATATTTTTCAGATTATCTCGAGGCTTAAATAACCGCAAAATGAATTGTAACGTGGGAGCTCTCGAGGATTCGAAATGGATATAACGAAAGGACGCAAC